>CM073472.1:38940170-39215170 GCA_037074535.1 Gleditsia sinensis
AAACACTACTGCCGCTAATTCAAGATCATGGGTTGGATAGTTTCCTTCGTGGGGTCTTAGTTGTCTAGAGGCGTAAGCAACTACTCTCTTGTCTTGCATTAACACACACCCTAGCCCTTTCTTTGAAGCATCACTATACACTTCAAAATGTCCTGTGGGGTCTGGAATAATTAAAACAGGAGGAGTGGTCAGTCTTGTCTTCAGCTCCTGAAAACTAGCATCACATTGATCAGTCCATTTGAAAGGACTTCCCTTCCTGGTCAATTTAGTCAATGGCAAGGCTATACGAGAGAAGTTTTGTATAAATCTCCTATAGTATCCTGCCAAACCAAGGAAACTTCTGATTTCCGTAACCGTCTTTGGTGTCTCCCACTTAATCACTGCTTCTGTCTTGCTAGGATCTACGGCTACCCCTCTATTAGAGATGACATGTCCGAGAAACTTCACCTCTGACAGCCAAAATTCACACTTCTCCAATTTAGCATATAACTTTTTCTCTTTCAGCACTTGCAGCACGATTCGGAGATGTTGTTCATGTTCTTTCTTACTCTTAGAATATATCAAGATGTCATCAATGAACACTACAACAAATTGATCTAGGTAGGGTCGAAAAATGCGATTCATGTAATCCATGAAAATTGCAGGTGCATTCGTTAACCCGAAGGGCATTACGAGAAACTCATAGTGCCCATACCTAGTCCTGAAGGCAGTTTTTGGTACGTCCTCCTCCTTAATCCTAATCTGATGATATCCTGACCGCAAGTCAATTTTAGAAAAGATGGAGGCTCCCTTTAATTGATCCAATAAGTCATCTATCCTAGGGAGAGGATACTTATTTTTGATAGTCACCTTATTCAGCTGTCTGTAATCTATGCATAGTCTTAAACTCCCGTCTTTCTTCTTAACAAACAATACAGGAGCTCCCCAAGGTGATACACTCGGTCTAATGAATTGCTTGTCTAATAGTTCCTCCAACTGCTTCTTTAGTTCTTGTAGTTCCTTCGAGGCCATTCGATATGGTGCAATAGAGATAGGCCCTGTCCCAGGTAGGAGATCAATAGAGAACTCTATCTCTCTCTTGGGAGGTAAGCCTGGAATATCTGATGGAAACACTTCAGGAAACTCGTTGGCTATTGGAATTTCATCAAGCTTCGGTTCGACTTCTAGGTTTGATAAATACAAGAGAATGTATCCAAGTACTCCATTCTTCAACTCCCTATTAACTTGATTGGCATTTAACATCAATAACTGGACCTCCTCTTTCGGAGCAGAAGGTAGAAATTCAACGGTCTTGTTACAACAATTCAACAAGACTCGATTTCTAGACATCCAGTCTAACCCTAGAATGACCTCAATACCTCTTAAAGGTAAACTGACGAGGTCTACAAAAAAAGTTTTCTCCTGGATGGTGACTTGACAGTCCTTACATACAGAGGAAGTTAATACCCGTTCCCCTGTAGGGGTTACTACAGATAGCTCATAGGGAGTTTCAGAAATAGGGAACTGAAACTTCCTAATACATTCTTCCGATATAAATGAATGACTAGCACCAGAGTCAAATAACACCATAAGAGCGAATCCATAAATATAGCATGTACCTTGAATCATTTCAGAAGATTGAGCTGCCTCTTGGCCGCTCAGGGTGAAAACCCTTCCTTTCACCTGAGGCCTCTGTTCTGGCTGCTTTCCTACATTCTGTGGGCAGTTTTTCGCAAAATGTCCCTTCTGTCCGCAATTGAAGCAGACATCTTGTCCCATGTAGCATGGCCGGTTACCATGCATGCGTCCGCATTTAGCGCACTTGATTGAGGCGAGGTCTTGTTGAAAAGGCCTAGGACCCGCAATCAATGGCCTCTTACCAGCTCCATATCCACTTCTTCTCACGTTCTTTCTAGGGTTGGGAAAATTTTTCTTCCTTTTCCATAGGTTTCGCCTTTGCTTCTCGTCCTCCACTGCCCTTAAACTCTTTTCCAGGAGTCTGCATTTATTTATCAGAGGTACAAACTCCCTGATCTCCATAGCTATAACAGCATTCTTTAACTCCGGGTTTAGTCCCGCTTCAAACTTAACCGCCTTCCATGCTTCATCTGGGTTATATCGCAGATAAGAGGAGAACTTAGACAGCTCCTCGAACCTTGCGATATACTGGTCCACGGTCATGCTTCCTTGCCTGAGTTGGAGAAATTCGATCTCTTTCTCTGCCCGTACAGTACTTGGAAAGTACTTTTCAAAGAAAATGTCCTTGAACACTTGCCAGGTGATCTGTCTTCCCTGATGAGCTAAAAGTTCTCTAGCTCCACGCCACCAGTATTCTGCTTCATCCTTTAACATATATGCAGCAAAAATGATTTGCTGCTCTTCAGTACAGCCCATCACTTCAAAGATTTTCTCTAATTCCCTAATCCACCTTTCGGCTACCGTTGGGTCATAACCACCTTGGAAACAAGGTGGTCTAGTCCTCAGGAACTCGGATATACCATTATCTTTTCCAGCCATCCGGTTGTTAGGACCAATCTCAACATTTGTGTTATTAGCATTCTGGAGATGTTGTAAAATTTGGTTGGTGGTCATAACTTGGTCTCGAATTGCTGTGGCCAGGTTGTGCAGGGTTTCCTCTGCATTGGTTGCTGGATTCCTCCTTGGTGGTGCCATTTCCTACTATGGTACAAAACAAAGTTATGCTGCTATTGAGGTGATCAAGCCCAATAGTTAGTTCAAAAATATTTAATAGCAGTCATAACACCACCTCGGCATATAGATAGGAAACACTAGTAATTTCTTACCTATAGGAATCACTGATCCCCTACACAGCACAACCACAACATACTCAAGACACTATAAGATCGATTCAGATAACCATCCAACCACTGGCCATCTAGGATCGACCTGCTCTGATACCAATTATGTAACAACTCCATTTATGTAAATTTTTTTTTAAAAAAAAATACGATGAAATTATTACCTCGTTACAACTTAACTCAATATAACATTTATTTAATTTATACAATACTGAGTTTCCATACACAATATTATTTTACAAACTACACACCATTATTTTACAAACATTTGTACAAAAATACATATTAGTTCTAATCATCTATATCGACTACTTCCGGGGACACTGGTTCGGGTGGCACGTCCACCGGAATCTCAGTTACATCTACGACAGTTATATCTGAAATAACTGGAAGTTGCCCAAGGTAGGGCACCTCGATCCAACGTACAGAGATAATAAGTGTCATAGAGAATATCTGCATATTTATTATTCTGAACATGATATGGAAATATAGTGAGAATTAAATCCCAGTAAGTTCAACAATAAATCATAATTTACCATCAATATAGTTCATCATGTCATGTTCAGCTGTATAAACTACAGAAAATATCTTTAAGTCACATGAATGCACTTTATCATGCACATGAAAATTATACAGTTATGACATGTATGGTATGAATAACTATTTTTCGAGTTTCATATGATGGCTATCCACTTATTCTTACTTCAAGCTACCCCGGTCAGGGTGAGTATTCTCTACTTTTCGGTACAGGCTTATCTCGCTCCGTCCGACATGGCACACTTTCTCTTTCTTTTCTTATTAACATGATCATAACCGTTGGTAGGGCGTCCCCTACTGGTGCACCACACGGATTGCCATGTGACCGTGCTCATTTCTTTTCTTTTCATATTAATAGCCGAAAATATGATTCCAATAACGAGTATGTTCATTATATTCTCATGCCATAATGTATCAAAACATAATCATTCTCAAAATTCATTGGTAAACTGAAATTATGCCATGAATATAATCATTTTCTAATTTTCACTTTATAAAATATTTCCATGTCAAAATTTCACACTAATACCTTGATAACTGGATAGTAATTGTAGTCTGTAAACAGCGCACCAGGAAAGTTCCCAGAAAAGAGAGGTGGGTCACTAATGGACACGCTTAAGTACCAAGTCTTTCCTTGCCAGAGCTTTCCTTAGACATGCACTTTTCACAAATCACAATTTTTTTCCAGTAACTAGAATAATTCTTTTCATTTTCTTTGTGTCTAGGCATTTAGTCATTTTATTTCTACTTATATCATTTCCAACACATGTTCTTACAAATTTTATAGAGCATTTTTTCTCAAATTGATTTCTATTATTACCTTAAAAATTCATCTAGGGTAGAAAAATATTGAAAATAGGTTTACTAACTTTTAACACAGCCTTTGCTTACAAATCAGAGTATAACTCTCTCATTTTAACTCCGATTAAGATGATATTAGTGTCTATGAAAAGCTAAGACAATTATCTAAAACTATTATGTTAATCATATCAACAAAATAGTATGATATTGTGGTGTTATTACTCCTTTAAATTTAGTATTATTTCTTCTCGTTTAGGTTCTGACCTTTACTAACTAATTAGACAATATCTCTCAAATTTGAACTCCAAATTGAGTTATTCCAATTGGTAAAATTCCATGAGCCATATATCTATAATTGTTATGTTGGCGCGCTATTTTAATTCTCTACAGAATATTTCCAGAAATTCAAAAACTAAAACATTAATAACATACTCTTCCCTGAATAAACATTTTCTGACCTCTGCTTACTAATCGGATCATATCTACCTCATATGAACTCCCAATTGCATAATTCCAGTGGGCATATTTCCATGAGACATAGATATATAAGGTTCATGTTAACCATTTATTTTAATTCCATACAAATAATTCCCAGAAATTAAAATACAAAAGCTGTCCTAACATAATCTTCCCTGATGAACCATTTTCTGACCTTGGCTTACTAATCAGACCATATCTACCACATGTGGACTCCAAACTGAATGATTCCAGTGGCTCAAAATCCATGACATACATATCTTTAATTCTTATGTTAAACATTTATTTTAATTCCCTACCAATAATTCCCAAAAATTAAATTACCGAAGCTATCCTAACATATTCTTCCCTGATGATTCATTTTCTGACCTTTGACTACTAATCAGACCATAGCTACCTCATATGGACTCCAAATTAAATGATTCCAGTGGCTAAAAATCCATGACATACATATCTTTAATTCTTATGTTAACCATTTATTTTAATTCCCTACCAATAATTCCCAGAAATTAAATTACCGAAGCTATCCTAACATATTCTTCCCTGATGATTCATTTTCTGACCTTTGACTACTAATCAGACCATAGCTACCTCATATGGACTCCAAATTGAATGATTCCAGTGGCTAAAAATCCGGGACACATATATCTTTAATTCTTATGTTAACCATGTATTTTAATTCCTTATAGATTGTTCCCAGAAATTAAAATACCGAAGCTTAAAATTCTGCCACCCATAGCCATAACCATGCAGAACTATCTACACCAACCTAAGTATTCAAACATACATCACATGCAAGATCAATATGTAACATGATATAGCAACATCATGACCAATCATAAAAGTTCTAAGATCAAAATCTCATATAAATATTATAAGTTTCAAAAGTTTTCTTCAAAAAGAAATATTGTTAAACTTACCTTTAGCTTTCTAAACTTCTCCTTCTTCTTCCTTCCTTTCTTCTTCTCTCTTCTCTCCTTTCCTCACTCTACCTTGCTTCTATTTCTCTCTCTTTCTCACTTGGACGAAATTAAAGTGTTGTAAGGGTGGGTTCTCTTATATAGACCACCAAATAATTCACCTTTCATGATCATGGATCTACCTTATCACAATTAAGATACACTTTGTTGAATTTTTGGAAAACAAACAACTTATGTTCTTGTCTTCCTCTTCCTTAGTCAAGATATGCATAGGAAAAGGAGATTTGTATTTTGAAAATTATGATGATATGTTCTTAAGATAAGGGACAAGGTCCCTTTGATTTAGGGATTCATTTAATTTTTCTTTTGTCTTAATCAATTATGATAGGTTGCCTTTTTAAGTGGCAAATTTCTAGCCCTTCAATCTCCATTATTTGGTTGATATTATTTGTGTGGGCTATGAATGTTTTGTCCTAATACCATGTATTATCATACCACTTGCTAAAATTATGAGTGAAGGATATAGATGTTTTTGTCCTAAAGCCTTGTATTATCATGCCACTTGCCTAAATGATGAATGTAGAATCACACCACTTGCTAAATTTTTGTCTTAATGCCATGTAACCTAATCTTTATTCTTATTATTATATCATCATCTAATTTATTTTATTTTATTTTTCCTCTTGGATTTGGGCTTATTCTTACCCATTATGGGCTTGTCCTACCCATTTTCTTTGCTTTGGATAAAATTCTTCCTTTCTTGGTGGGCTTGGTCACATTTTCATAATTTTTGGGCTATTGGTGAAATTACTATATCCTAGTCCAAGTCTATGTTTAATTTCTTGTTTAGGTTATCCAATGGGCTTGCTAGAAACTTATGTGAAGTGGAAAAACTCTATATGAAGTGTCCATAGGTAAAAGCCCAATGTGTGGGTAAAGATTTTAAACTTAGTAACTATAGTTCTTGAATTAGGAAAACTTACCCTAATTCAATGTTCTTTGAAATTTTAAGACCTTTACTTGTTTCTAAAAATTTATCTTCCTTATCCAAGAATTTTGCATCTCTTTAGTATGTTATTTCTAATTTCTTTCCTATTAGATTTTCCTTCTTTATTTGTTCTCTTAATGTTAGAAACATTTTCTATGCATATACATAAGGTGAAGAATTTCTAAGGATTATATTTCCTTAGATATCTAAAATATTGTCTAATAAATTTTATTTCCTTAATTAAATTTTTTATGTACCTTTATCAATAAAAGAAACGAAATTAAGGATGTTACAGACTTCGACTAGGCCAGTGCTTAACATAACATTATATTGATATTAGACAAAATCTCATGAACCCGTGTAAAACAGTCAACTACCTAATATGATAGTCAACTAATGTTCACCTTTAAATCCATAATCTCCAAAATTTTCTCCATTTTTCTTGGCAAGCATTAAACTTCTCTTTCTCAAATCATTGATTTCTAAATTACAGCCAAAAATCGCTAATTAATTCCTTCTAAACACCATCTAAACCAAAACCTTTATCTTAAATCCATTAATTATCCCTAAATTTCCAAAAAGAATTTTAGTTTTCTCAAAATTGTAGCTAGGGTTTCCTCAATTAAAATCTCTAAAAATTAAGGGCTTGTGTTGGAAACTATTTTCAAAACAGTTTTTTGTTTTTTTGTTCTACAAAAAAAAATCTATTTATCATATTTTTATAAATTGCTTTTAAAAACTATATTTATAAAAGTGTAATTCAAAAAATAGTTTTTAGGAAATACCATTTTATTGTTTTTCTTATTTGTGTGCAAAATTGTTTTAGATTTTTTTTCAAAAATAAGGAGAACTATTTTAATTAATGGCAAAGTTGTAAATAATTTGTTAAAATTAATCCCTAACCATCATGCAGATCACACTATTATGTTCTCAAACATCGTTTTCAAAATTTACATCCAAACAAGTTTTTTGTTCTAAAAAAATAGTTTTTAACATTAATTTTAAAAAACAATAAAACAAAAACACTTAAAAATACTTCCTGGTGCGAACCCACAAGGGAAGATCGTAGAACCCGCAGCCAAACACGGCAATGCGAACCCAAGAGGATCTATACCTTAGAACCCATAGCCAATGCAGTGATATATACATCCCAAGAAAGCCCAAACAGGTCTGGTTGATCTACTAAGAACCCTTGAACAAGAGAGAACAAGGACCCCTAGTATCAAAGACACCACAAGGTTGATCAAGTCTTGATAAGTCTGTTAGTTCTATGAAGAACCCTAGACAAGAACTCTCTCCAATTTGGTGTTTCCAGAAAAATATGATTTGCATTTAATCAAAAGTTCTTACAACAATAAAAGGTTACAATATAAATAGAAAATGCTGATTTCTAGTCAAGGAAACTAGCAATTATGACAACACCTAATGCACATGTAGTGGATTGACTAAGGAGCCTCCTAAACCTAAAAATTCAAAGTTTGAAACAAATGCAATTAATGCACATGGGCAGATTTGACTAAGGAGCCTATAAAGTCTAAAATTTCGCTCATGTACATTATGAGACACTAAAGCAGCATATTTTTTCTCCAATCAGTATAATTAAGGTCCAATGAGTCAACTATTGTGTGCTCTAAGGACCTAGCTCTTCATTTATTGTACTTTTGCCCCAAAAGCTCTATATAATCCCATATTCAGCCTGGATAATGTTCAGTACGCCCTCACAAGTTTTCAGCTCCGGTTCTTGAGTCATTTTCTTGGATAAGGTGTCTTGAATAATTCCATTGAAAGCCTCTTTAATCCTTTTACCACGAGCTCTAGTAATTGGTCCACTTGGAATTTGGAATGGATCACTTGAACATTTAGAGCTAACTTAATCATTATGATGGTTCTCATCATCTCCTCCTTCCTCAAAAGGATTCGTCCTCGAGTCTTCACTTGCCTCAAAAGGAGGAAGATCAGCAACATTAAAAGTGGCACTAATACTATACTCACCTGGTAGATCAATTTTGTATGCATTATCATTGATTCGCTCGAGAACTTGGAATGGACCATCTCCTCTTGGAGCCAACTTTGATTGCCTTTGAGCAGGAAAGCTTTCCTTCTTTATATACACCTATACCTAGTCTCCAGGCTCAAAAGTAACACGTCTTCTTCCTTTGTTGGCCTTGTTTGCATATTGTTCATTTTTCTTCTCGATTTGCTACTTGACACGTTCATGAATTTGCTTCACCAGCTCAACTTTCTTGTGGCCATCGAGGTTAGCTCTTTCATCAATTAGCAATGGGATTAAATCCAAAGGAGTTAATGGATTAAAACCATAGACAATTTCAAAAGGAGAATAGTCAGTTGTTGAATGTACACTCCTATTATATGCAAATTCAATGAATGGCAAACAATTTTCCCAATTTTTCAAATTTTTTTGAATCACAGTTTGAAGCAATTGAGTTAAAACTCTATTAACAATTTCAGTTTAACCATCTGTTTATGGATGATATGTAATATCCCGTAAAGAAAGAAAACTTAAGAGAAAATATTAGAAATAAACATGCTAAAGAAAGGTGAAATTCTTAGGTAAAGAAAGATAAATTTTTGTGAAGTAAGTAAAGGTCTTAAAATTTCAAGAAGATCGGATTAGGGTAATTTTTCTTAATTACAAGTTTAGTATCTCCACCCGTAATTGGGCTTTAACCTATGGACACTTCATATAGAGTTTTTCTACTTCACATGAATTTTTAGCAAGCCAATAGGATAGCCCAAGGAAGAAATAAAACATAGACTTGGACTAGGATATTGAAATTGGACCAGTAGCCCAAAAATCATGAAAATGTGACCAAGCCCATTATGAAAGGTAGAATTTTAACCAAAATAAAGAAAATGGGTAAGAATGAGCCCAAATCCAAGAGAAAAAATAAAAAATAAAAATAAAATTAAAGTGATGAAATAATGGTGTAATCAAGATTATGTGACATGGCATTAAGACAAAAATTTAGCAAGTGGTGTGATTCTACATTCATCATTTTGGCAAGTGGCATAATAATACAAGGTTTTAGGACAAAAACATCTATATCCTACACTCATAATTTTAGCAAGTGGTATGATAAGACATAGCATTAGGATAAAACATCTCTATCCCACATAAATAATTTCAACCAAATAATGGAGATTGAAGGGTTAGAAATTTGCCACTTAAAAAGGCAACCTATCATAATTGATTAAGACAAAAGAAAAAGTAAATGAATCCCTAAATCAAAGGGACCTTGTCCCATATCTTAAGAACATATTATCATAATTTTCAAAATACAAATCTCTTTTTCCTATGCATATCTTGACTAAGGAAGAGGAAGACAAGAACATAAGTTGTTTGTTTTCCAAAAATTCAACAAAGTGTATCCTAATTGTGATAAGGTAGACCCATGATCATGAAAGGTGAATTATTTGGTGGTCTATATAAGAAAATCCACCCTTACAACATTAGAATTTCGTCCAAGTGAGGGAGAGAAAAAATAGAAGCAAGGTAGAGTGAGGAAAGGAGAGGAAGAAAGGAAGAAAAAGGAAGGAGAAGTATAGGAGACTAAGTGCTCCAGGTAAGTTTAACAATATTTCTTTTTGAAGAAAACTTTTGAAACTTATAATATTTATATGAGATTTTGATCTTAGAACTTTGATGATTGGTCATGGATGTTGCTATATCATGTTACATATTGATCTTGCATGTGATGTATGTTTGAATACTTAGGTTGGTGTAGATAGTTCTGCATGGGTATGGCTATGGTTGGCAGAATTTTAAGTTTTAGTATTTTAATTTATGAGAATTATCTGTAGGGAATTAAAATAAATGGTTAACATAAGAATTAAAGATATGTGTGTCACGGATTTTTAGCCACTGGAATCATTCAATTTGGAGTCTATATGAGGAATATATGAGCCGATTAGTAGTTAAAGGTCAGAAAATGGGTCATCAGGGAAGAATATGTTAGGATAGCTTTGGTATTTTAATTTCTGGGAATTATCTATAGGGAATTCAAATAAATGGTTAACATAAGAATTCAAGATATATGTGTCACGGGTTTGTAGCCACTGGAATCATTCAATTTAGAGTCCATATGATTTATATATCTTCTGATTAGTAAGCAAAGGTCAGAAAATGGTTCATCAGGGAAGAATATATTAGGATAGCTTCGGTATTTTAATTTTTGGGAACACTCTATAAAGAATTAAAATAAATGGTTAACATATGAATTACCGATAGATGTGTCACGGATTTTTAGCCACTGGAATCACTTAATTTGGAATTCATATGTGGGAGATATGGACAGATTAGTAGCTAAAGGTCAGAACCTATCCGAGAGGAACTATCCTGTACTTTGAGGGAGTAATATCACCTTGATTTCTTAATATTTCGCTAAACTGTTCAACATAATAGTTTTAGATAATTGTTTTATCTTGAAATGGACAGCAAGATCACCTACATCGGAGTTAAATTGAGGGAGTTATGCTTTGATTAGTAAGAGAAGGTTAGATGTGATGAAAACCTGCATCAAGAAAATAAAGGAATAAAATTAATATTTAAGAAAGAAGATGAATCTTATAAATGAAAATAATAAATAACTAGTATAGCCATAGCCATTGCCATTGTATGAACTTCTTACCATCTTAAGTGTGAAATTTTGACATGGAAATATTTTATAAAGTGATATTTGAAATGGTTATATTCATGGCATGATTACCAATGATTTTTTATAATAGTTATATTTTGATGAACATACTTGTTATTGAAAGCATATTTTTGGCTATCATTGTGAAAAGAAAAGAAATGAACACGGTCACATGGCAATCCGTGTGGTGCACCAGTAGGGGACGCACTACCAACGGTTTGATCATGATAATGAGAAAAGAAAGAGAAAGTGGGCCATGTCGGACGGAGCGAGAAAAGCCTGTACCGGAGAGTAGAGGATACTCACCCTGACCGGGGTAGCTTGAAATGAGAATAAGTTGATGGCCATCATATGATATTTTGAAAATAGTTAATCCTGTCATACATATCATTACAGTATGATTCTTATGTGTATAGATATAATGCATTCATGTGACCAAAGATATTTTCTGTAGTTTATACAGCTGAACATGACGTGATGAGCTATATTGATGATGATTTATTGTTGAACTTACTGGGATTTAATTCTCACTATATTTTCATATCATGTTCAGAAAATTAGTTATGCAGTTTTTTTTCTATGGCTCTGGCTTTTAGTGCACATTGGATTGAGTTACTTTATATTGGGCAGATCTCAGAATCAAATAAGATGTTTGGGGTCGAGTTGGCTTAGATCCCGGTGAAGGTGCAACCACTCGCACTTGTATCTCCGAAATTGGTCAACCAAAATAAACAAGATGTAAATATCTATGTGTTTGATATGTTGCATGTACGTTTTGATTAATGACGTGTATGTGAACTCAATATTGTATAATAATAAAGAAAAAAAAAGGTTGTTACATGATAAGCTGTAGAGAACAACAATTTAGTACCAAGCCTGCCCCACAAAACCCTCCAAAAGTGATTAAGAAATTTTGTATCCCTATTTGAAACAGTGCTTTTAGGAACACCATGAAGTCTCACAATTTCCTTAAAGAATAAATCAGCGATGTGAGTAGCATCATCAGTTTTATTGCATGAAATGAAATGTGCCATTTTGGAAAATCGGTCAACGACCACAAATATTGAATCCGAACCCCTCTTTGACCTAGGTCATGGAGATATCCACCCAAGGTTTGCTAGGCACTGGTAAAGGTGTGTACAAACCGTGTGGTAAGACTCGAGATTTAGCTTTCTTACATGTAATGCATCTTTCACAAATTCGTTTAATATTACATTTCATTTTAAGCCAAAAGAAATGTTCATGCAATACATCTAAAGTCTTTCTCACACCAAAATGTCCTATTAAGCCTCCCCTATGAGCTTCTCTCACAAGTAATTCACGCAAAGAGCATTGAGGCACATATAACTTATTATCCTTAAATAGATAACCATCAACTCTATAAAACTTATCGAATCCCTTTTTTTCACATGCAAGAAACACTTCAGCAAATTCATCATCATTTGAATACAAGTCCTTGATATACTCAAACCCAAGAAATCTTGCATTCAGAGAAGTAAGAAGAACATACCTCCTAGATAATGCATCTGCAACCACATTCTCTTTACCTTGTTTGTATTTGATGACATATGGAAATGTTTCAATGAATTTTAGCCACCTTGCATTACGCTTATTCAACTTATCTTGACTTTTGAGATGTTTCAGAGATAAATGATCTGTATGAATGACAAACTCTTTAGGCCAGAGGTAGTGTTGCCATGTCTCTAGTGCTCTCACAAGTTCATAAAGCTCCTTGTCATAAGTTGGATAATTCAAGGCAGCACCATTTAGTTTTTCACTAAAATAAGCAATTGGCCTCCTTTCCTGCATTAAAACAACCCCTATACCAACTCCGGATGCATCACACGCAATTTCAAAGGCTATAGAAAAATTAGGTAATGTCAAAACAGGTGCAGAACATAACCTTTCCTTTACAACATTGAATGCATCATCTTGTGCTTTTTCCCACTTAAATCCCATAGATTTCTTTACCACTTCAGTGAGTGGTGCAGCAAGTGTGCTAAAATCTTTCACAAAATGACGGTAAAAACCAGCTAAACCATGAAAACTTCTTACCTCAGTGACTGATCTAGGTGTTGGCCACTCTTTGATAGCCTTGACCTTTTCTTTATCAACTTCTATTCCCTGTGCACTTATGAAAAAGCCAAGAAACACAACTTTGTCCATGCAAAAACTACACTTCTGTAGATTAGCATACAATCTTTCATTTCTCAACACATCAAGCACACAACACAGATGATTCAAATGTTCATTTAAATCCTTGCTATAAATCAGAATATCATCAAAATAAACCACAACAAATTTTCCAATGTATGCACGCAAAACATGATTCATTAATCTCATGAAAGTGCTAGGTGCATTAGTTAGTCCAAATGGCATGACTAACCATTCATACAGTCCATGCTTTGTTTTGAAAGCAGTTTTCCATTCATCACCTTCCTTCATCCGAATTTGATGGTATCCATATTTTAAATCAATTTTAGAAAAGATACTAGACCCATACAATTCATCAAGCATATCATCCAATCTAAGGATAGGATGGCAATATTTTACCGTTATGTTGTTTACGGCCCTGCAATCAATGCACATCCTCCATGATCCATCTTTCTTTGGCACAAGAAGTACTGGAACTGCACAAGGACTCAAACTTTCTCTCACATAGCCCTTGGCCATAAGCTCTTTAACTTGCCTTTGAAGCTCCTTCGCTTCCTCTGGATTTGTCCTATAGGCTGGGCAATTAGGAATTGTTGCTCTTGGAATGAAGTCAATTTTATGCTCAATTCCTCTAATAGGTGATAGCCCTGGAGGAATTTCTTCCGGCAGCACATCTTGGAATTCCTGCAACAAGGACCCAACAACACTAGGAAACGAAGAGTTAAGTTCATTAGTGTTAAAATAACCCTCCTTATATATAAGTATGAGCAAAGGTTGTTTAGCTAGAAAAGCACTCCTCACTTTGCTCTCCTTAGCATAAAAGCTTAATCTTGCATTTTCTTTTCTCTCCATTCTCTTTTCTTTTTTTAAACTCTCTTTTTTCTCATTTTTTGAATCATTCTCCTTTTTCATCTTAAGTTGATATTCATACACTTTCTTAGGTGTTAATGGAGCAAGAGTAATTGTTTGATCATTCTTCACAAATGAGTATCTATTTGTAAATCCATCCTTGACAGCCCTACGATCAAACTCCCATGGCCTCCCAAGAAGTATATGACCAGCATGCATAGGAACAACATCACATAGCACCTTATCACTATACTTTCCAATTGAGAATGAAACCAGAACTTGCTTATTAACCTTGATTTCTCCACAATCATTTAACCATTGAAGCTTGTATGGTCTCTGGTGTGGAATGATTGGAAAATCTAATTTCTCAATCAGTGTAGTGCTAGCAACATTAGTGCAACTCCTCCCATCAATAATCATGTTGCATACCTTATTGTTGATAAGACAGCGAGTGTGTTGGTTATCATGCGAAGATGAATGCAGCGTCTGAACGCAAGTGCACGTGTCGTGACCAAGTAATAAAGTGATGAGTGAGTATCATCCCACGAGGAGTGAACTAAAACTGTTAAGGAGACTTTTACTGTGTGAAATGTTGTAGCAAAGATAGGATGGTTTATAAGATAAAATAAAGGTGGATCAATTAAATGCAGCTATAACTAGGATGAGGGGTACTAGGGTATAAAGAAAATGGAATAGGGAGGTCTAGGGTTGCTCAGGGTTGCCATGAACTATTGCACTCATATTTGCTCTAGGAATTGCTACAACAATTATCCTAGGTGCCTAGTTCAGTCTTGAATGGAGTTGTAACAACTTTTTTTTTTAATATTTATTATTATACAATATAAAGTTCACATACACATCATTAATAAAAATGTACATACAACATTTCAAACACATAAATATCTACATCTTATTTATTCTGGTTGACCAATTCTGGAGATTCGGGTGCGGGTGGTTGCACCTTCACCGAGATCTGTGCCAACTCGCCCACAAACATTTTATTTAGGATCCGCTCATCATAGAATAACTCGATCCAACGTGCACTAAAAGTCAGAGATATAGAAAATCTGCATAACTAATTTTCTGAACATGATATGGAAATGTAGTGAGAATTAAATCCCAGTAAGTTCAACAATAAATCATCATCAATATAGCTCATCACGTCATGTTCAGCTGTATAAACTACAGAAAATATCTTTGGTCACATGAATGCATTATATATATGTACATAAGAATCATACAGTAATGATATGTATGACAGGATTAACTATTTTCAGAATATCATATGATGGCCATCAACTTATTCTCATTTTAAGCTACCTCGGTTAAGGTGAGTATCCTCTACTCTCCGGTACGGGCTTTTCTCGCTCCGTCCGACATGGCACACTTTCTATTTCTTTTCTCATAATCATAATCATAACCGTTGGTAGGGCGTCCCCTACTGGTGCACCACACGGATTGCCATGTGACCGTGCTCATTTCTTTTCTTTTCACAATGATAACCAAAAATATACTTTCAATAACAAGTTTGTTCATCAAAATATAACTATTAACATAAATCATTGGTAATCATGCTATGAACATAACTATTTCAAATATCACTTTATAAAATATTTCCATGTCAGAATTTCACACTTAAGATGGTAAGAAGTTCATACAATGGCAATGGCTATGGCATATACTAGTCATTTATTATTTGCATTTATAAGATTCGTCTTCTTTTTTAAATATTAATTTCATCTCTTCATTTTCTTTATGCTTGGCCTTTAGTCAATTTCTTCTTATTTATATCATTTCTAACATATGTTCTTACAAATTTATAGAGCATTTTCTCCAATTTGATTTCTACTATTACCCTATAGTTAAAGAGGTTCATCTAGGGTAGAAAAATGTTGAAAATAGGCTTCACCAGCTTCTAACACAGTTTGGCCATGTTCCAGGACACGGCCATGCTTTAAAAATACTTTAAATGTACTTAAAAATAGCTCCGAACACGGCTAACCCGTGCTTGAAGCACCCAGAACACGGCATGGCCGTGTTCTATGACCTTTGCTCACTAATCAGAGCATAACTCCCTCATTTTAACTCCGATTGAGGTGATCTTGGTGTCTATGGAAAGCTAAGACAATTATCGAAAACTATTATGTTAATAATATCAGCAAAATAGTAATAAATCTTGGTGTTATTACTCCCTTAAATGCAATATTATTTCTTCTTGGGTAGGTTCTAACCTTTACTTACTAATCTGACTATGTCTCCCACATAAGAATTCCAAATTAAGTGATTACAGTGGCTAAACATCCGTGACCCATAAATATATAATTCATATGTTAACCATTTATTTTAATTCCTTATATAATTTTCCAAGAAATTAAAACACCGAAGCTATCCTAACATATTCTTCCCTGATTAACCATTTTCTGACTTTTGTTTACTAATCGGAACATATCTACCTCATATGAACTCTAAATTTAATGATTCCAGTGGGTAAAAATCCGTGACACATATGTCTATAATTCATATATTAACCATTTATTTTAATTCCTTATAGATTGTTCCCAGAAATTAAAACACCGAAGCTTAAAATTCTGTCACTCATAGCCATACCCATGCAGAACTATCTACACCAACCTAAGTATTCAAACATACATCACATGCAAGATCAATATGTAACATGATATAGTAACATCCATGACCAATCATCAAAGTTCTAAGATCAAAATCTCATATAAATATTATAAGTTTCAAAATTTTTCTTCAAAAAGAAATATTGTTAAACTTACCTAAGAATCTCCCTAACTTACTTAGTGAATTGGTTTTTTTGTTTCCTCTTGAAAGAATTAGCAAGATTCCTCCCTTCCCTTAGCTTTTCTAGCAGCTTAGGTAAGAGAAGGAGGGTGAATTTTTGAACCTCAAGGATGAAGAAGAAAAATGGATTCTAGTGGAGATTAAGGTAACTTACCTTGAGTACTTAGCCTTCTAAACTTCTCCTTCTTCTTCCTTCCTTTCTTCTCCTCTCTTTCTCTCCTTTCCTCACTCTACCTTGCTTCTATTTATCTCTCTTTCTCACTTGGACGAAATTAAAATGTTGTAGGGGTGGGTTTTGCTTAAATAGACCACCAAATAATACACCTTTCATAATCATGGGTCTAGCTTATCACAATTAGGATACACTTTGTTGAATTTTTGGAAAACAAACAACTTATGTTCTTGTCTTCCTCTTCCTTAGTCAAGATATGCATAGGAAAAGGAGATTTGTATTTTGAAAATTATGATGATATGTTCTTAAGATAAGGGACAAGGTCCCTTTGATTTAGGGATTCATTTCCATTTTCTTTTGTCTTAAACAAGTATGATAGGTTTGCCTTTTTAGGTGGCAAATTTCTAACCCTTGAATCTCCATTATTTGGTTGATATTATTTGTGTGGGATAGGAATGTTTTGTCCTAATGCCATGTATTATCATACCACTTGCTAAAATTATGAGTGTAGGATATAGATGTTTTTGTCCTAAAGCCTTGTATTATCATGCCACTTGCCAAAATGATGAATGTAGAATCACACCACTTGCTAAATTTTTGTCTTAATGCCATGTAACCTAATCTTTATTATTATTACATTATTATATCATCACCTAATTTATTTTATTTTATTTGTTCTCTTGGATTTGGGCTTATTCCTACCCATTATGGGTTTATTCCTACCCATTATGGGCTTATTCCTACCCATTTTATTTGCTTTGGATAAAATTCTACCTTTCTTGGAGGGCTTGGTCACATTTTCATAATTTTTGGGCTATTGGTCCAATTACTATATCCTAGTCCAAGTCTATGTTTTATTTCTTGCTTAAGTTATCCAATGGGCTTGCTAGAAACTTATGTGAAGTGGAAAAACTCTATATGAAGTGTCCATAGGTAAAAGCCCAATGTATGGGTAAAGATTTTAAACTTAGTAACTCTAGTTCTTGAAAAATTACCCTAATGTTCTTGAAATTTTAAGACCTTTACTTGTTTCTAAAAATTTACCTTCCTTATCCAAGAATTTTGCATCTCTTTAGTATGTTATTTCTAATTTTTTTTCCTATTAGGTTTTCCCTCTTTATTTGTTCTCTTAATGTTAGAAACATTTTCTATGCATATACATAAGGTGAAGAATTTCTAAGGATTATATTTCCTTAGATATATAAAATATTGTCTAATAAATTTTATTTCCTTAATTAAATATTTATGTACTTTTATCAATAAAAGAAATGAAATTAGGGATGTTACAGGAGTCTTCCCAGACTTCCATTCCTTGCAATTCTGAGGTTCAGACCTGCATTCCTGCAGCAGTCTTCACCCCCAAGTTGTGCATGAAGCTCCATTGCTGGGGAGATAGGGGACCATATATTCCTATATTGGCTGTCCCCATATATTCAAACTGTTTTTCCAGCCTCCATCCCCCTCTTGGGTGAATATTGGCCTCAGTCTACCTCCACTACACTCCGTTATCAGAGGAATTTAAAATATAAACATAGTTGAATGTAAAAATAGTGTTGCAGCGAAATGTGTTATACTAAAAGTGTGCTCAAGTTCATTACAACCCTTGTGCAACCCTAGCCAGAAACTAGCCAAGCCTCATGATTACACTGGTTACAAATATCCCAGAATCACTGGTATACATCTCAAAATGATAAAAGAAATACAAGTGCAGTCTTTGATAAAAACAGAAGAAAAAGGAAAACACAACAACAAATCAATGGAATTCAGGGATCGCAAACTATCCCGTGCTCTAATGCTCTCAGTGGTGTGTCGCTGTTCTCTCCTTTACAGCCCCTCTGTCATATCCCTTTTTGTCTCCCCCTCTGTCTCTCTTTATGGTTCAGCCTTGTGGTGCCAGTCAGCTACCTGGCTTTTGCTAATATTCCCCCTGCTCTACAGTCACCGTCCTTGTGTCAGCTTTTTCCCTCCACTTTCAGTAGTGGGTGCCTTTCTGCATCAGCCCAACCAGCAGCTTGCAATGTCAGTTGGTTGCTACTTTCTCCTGCTAGGTAGGTGCTACACCTGCTGCGTAGCTTTGCTCCTCTACTACCTGCGCCATAGCAGCAGAATCAGTTTCACATGTAAGACAAGAAGTGGCAGCTCACTCAATATCACTTGTGTTGCTGCCATAATTTCCACAAGGGAGTCATTCCATTTAATTAAGTCCAGGAATAAGAGTGCTCAATGTATCAAAATAGTGCAGTAAACATACTCCGAAAGCTTATAAAAACTACAGTAAGTTGCAGTTATCAAATCCCCCTAAACTTAAAGGATTGCTTGTCCCCAAGCAATTTGTTCTGTTCACCACACCTTTTTTTTCAATTAATTTCATATCTCTTCTCTCCTACCTAATTCCATATAGTCTTACTGATAGCTCTTAACTCTCAGGATTGTTCCCTATAAGAAACACCACAAGCCTTCTTCCCAATCTCAACCAAAACCCTACTTAAAGTTGTGTGTGTGTGATATGGACAGTTTCCCTAAGAGTCTCTTGGATCAATATCAGCCAGAGTTCCTAAGATTTTTATGCTAATATATCAAGCTTCCTTTCTTAGGATGAGTTGGCATATTTCAACATAGGCACAGTCAGGGCACTTATATAGGGGGTAGTTACAGATATATATATATATATATATATATATATATATATATATATATATATATATATATATATATATATATATATATATATATTTTGTAAAAACAAATATTGTTTAGCCGAGGTCATTAGTGCCTTTTGACACGAATGCCAACATATGTTGATGAGGACACCCGGTTACTCAGCCTTATCACCCTTTAGTAGCATCCCACTCATACTCTATGTCCCTGTTTTACACAAAGGCACACATGGGGCTCATGCATACCCCTGGTTACTAAGGAATTACAGAGGCATTGGAGTGTCCACATTTCTCTCTTTATTTTCTACTCCCCCCTAAACTTAAGCCTTTCTCACAAATAACTTATGCCTCTTTCCTAACTTCACAGAAGACTCTCAATATTGGCACTAAAAATTTTAAGTCCAATTTCTGAAATTACCAATTTTCTCTTGCAAAAAAAACTGCCCATCTTCTGTGCTCATTAGAAGAAGGTTTTGTGTGTGATTGGGCAAGGGTGTAGGTCTCCTATTATGGTTTTTTGTGCAATTTCCAACCCTCCTCATAGAGTATGCCAGAACTATAGCAGGATAAGGCTTATCTCCCTGTGTTTCTCTCTCTTTTTTTAAAACATAAATATATAGCTATATACATCAAAACAAGTAAGTACTAATGCAGACTCATCTAACACAGTCAGGTAGAAACATAAGTAAACATCAGCATGGATAAACAGCAACATAGATAAGCAAAACACAAATAAACAAGTCCATGCTTCAGCAAACTCTACGACAATAACTAAAGCAACACTAAGCCACAGAAATGCCACAGCAAACATTATATGACACCCCCCAAACTTAAGGATGAGCAGGGTCCTCACTACTAATGAAATGGCCAAAAACACAAAAGACACCCAAAAATAGAAGCAGAGGCAAAGGAATTCCAAATGCAACAGACAAGGAGTGAGAGATAAAGGAACTTCTTGGGGGTGCTAGCAGGGATGCTACAGCACCCTAGGGGCATTGACCCCCAGAAGACCTTGAAGAGCTTCTGAGCCCACTTCTTCGATGTGTTGATTATTGTGGGGCCTTCTTTTATGCATCATTGTTGCCCGTTTTGCAATGGGCTCATCATCATTAGAGGACTCAGCTCCCACTGGTGTTTGCTGGGGTTTTGGGTGGGGCTCCTTGCTAGAAGAGGATCCTTCAGAATCCTTGTGCTGTTCTGTCTGCGGCTCAGGTGCTGGGCCTGACTCCTTAAAGGTGGTATGGAGCAAGTCAGTGGGAAACTCTGGAAATGGGAAAAATTGTTTATAGTTCTGCTCAAGGGTGGTGTGAAGGGCAAAATCCCTTTTCTGCTCATAACGCCAAAACTTTTGCTGATGTTGTAAAAGCACAACTTGCTGCCTGAGAATGGTAGCTTGTTGATGGAGGATGAACTGCAAGGTCTTGTCAGTTGGCTGGGGGGCAAAGGAAGAAGTAGAGGGTCCGACAGTGTGTGAAGGATCTCGGGAAGCAGCTGGTGGGTGTGGGGCAGCTTTTTCTTGAACAATTCGTGCAATGGTGATGGCGGTGATGGGGCTGGTGTCCTTCAATAATTCTTCATCAATAGAGACTGGAACTCCACGATTCTTGCACAGAGTTATGATGAGGGAAGGGAAAAGTAAGCTTCCCTTTTTCTGGTTGGCGCATACTTCAATTTGGCCATTGATGATTCGGCCAACATTGAGTGGTCTGCCGGATATGAGTGCATCAACCATGGCTACTCTGTCGCAGCTCACTGTCTGCCCATGGGTGGAAGGTATCAAGCGTGTCTTGAGGAAGTGGTACCACACCTTTGCTGCAGGTACCAGAGAGACTCGATTGATGGTGGTGGAGCCTTGTGGGGATTTGTCCCAAGTGGTGCCTGGAAGGCACACCCGGGTGAGCATTGCGTTCCAGTCCTGGTCCTGCAGACCCTGTAGATAGTCCTCGTACTGGTCTTCCTCGTCTGGCAAATTGTACACCTTGTTTATGGAGGCTTGGTTAAACCGAACCCTAGTCTCCCGGACTATCAACCACTTCTCATTGTCTGGTGAGAAGTTTGCATAAAATTCCCGAACCAAAGGGATAAGGGCAGTTTGCGGGTGACTGGCAAAATTTTCCCATCCCCTCTGTTTGACCACAGTGCCAACATACATTGGCAGTCCCAAATCCTCCGTGGCCGTGAAAGTGAAACCCTTCTCTGTGCAGAAATTTCGCAGCAGAATCTCCTCATCGTGTCTCTGTTTGCTCTCCTCGGAGGTGAACTTCTTTACCTTGCTCGCCTTCCGGGCCACCGTCTTGATTCTCGGCATGGTTGGTTACGAGGGTTTGGAAGTGAAGGTTCTTTGGTACGAAGGAGGTGAGGGAGCTGTAGGGGTTTTGGGAACTCGGGAGAGGTACTCGAGGGTGAAGGGGGTGAGGGAGTTACAGAGGTTTAATGAGGGTGGAAGAACGTGTTTTCGTGACTTATGGGCTTCTGCCTTTTTCCCGCCCCCATTTTGCTTCTGACAACATTTTTTTTTGAAAATAATTTTTTTTAAGAAGCATAGTAGAGGGGAACCCCTTGATTTAGGGTTGACTGCATTTGCTGCAGCAACGTTGTAGCAAAAACTGGCTTGCCTATGATTTTGCTGCAGCAGAGGTGGCTTATTCTTAATCCTGCTATAGCAAAGGAGGGACTATCTTTCATGCAGTTTTGCTGCAGCAAAACAAAAACTGGTTCTATAAACTTCTATGCTTCCCGTCCTGCGTAACAAATACAAATGCTATTAGATTCATGACTTAAACTATCTAACAACTGTTAAATTAATCACCACAAATTTAAACATGGGTTGCCTTCTATGAGCGCTTGTTTTAGAGTCAACAGCCTGACTTTCTCCTTGCTCATTCCTTTTGCAGATGGGTTGAGGTGTGCTGTCTATCCATATCACCTCTCAGATAGTGCTTGACCCTTTGTCCATTAACCCTGAATGTCCTTCCTTCCTTTTCTTCTTCCAATTCTACAGTTTCGAAAGGGAAAACCTTGCTAATGCGAAAAGGACCAGACCAACGAGATTTTAATTTCCCAGGAAACAAGGTCAGCTTGGAATTATACAGCAACACTTTTTGTCCTACTTCGAAGTTCCTTGGTTGTATCTTCTTGTCATGCCATTGCTTTGCTTTCTCCTTATATAGTTTGGCATTCTCATAAGCCTGCCCTCGGAATTCGTCCAGCTCATTTAGCTGCAGCATCCTTTTCTCACCAGCAGCTTCCAGATTCGGGTTTAAATTCTTCACTGCCCAATATGCTCGATGCTCTAGCTCTACTGGCAGATGACAAGCCTTCCCAAACACCAACTATTATGGTGACATGCCCAGTGGTGTCTTGTAGGCTGTTCTATATGCCCATAATGCATCATCCAACCTTGAGGACCAATCCTTTCTCGTGGGGCCTACTGTTTTCTCCAGAATTCTCTTGATCTCTCTGTTGGAGACTTCAGCTTGTCCACTAGTTTGTGGGTGATAGGGTGTTGCCACCTTGTGCCTTACTCCGTATTTAGTTAGGAGTGCTTTGAACTGCCTATTGTAGAAATGGCTCCCTCCATCGCTGATGATGGCTCTGGGGGTTCCAAACCTTGTAAATATGTTTCTCTTCAAAAACCTGGTCACCACTCTGGCTTCATTAGTTTGAGATGCACTGGCTTTCACCCATTTTGAAACATAGTCGACGGCTACTAGGATGTATTGGTTGCCAAAACTCGAGGGAAATGGTCCCATGAAATCTATTGCCCATACATCAAATAATTCCACCTCTAGGATATTGTTCAGTGACATTTCGTGTCTTCTAGATATATTCCCTATCCTCTGGCACCGGTCACATTGCATCACGAAGGAATGGGAGTCCTTGAATAGAGAAGGCCAGTAGAACCCAGCCTGCAGTACCTTGTTTGCAGTTCTTACTCCTTCGAAGTGGCCTCTATAGGGGGAAGCATGGCATTGCTGTAGAATTTGCTCCCCCTCTTCTCTGGGGATGCATCTTCTTATCATCTGATCAGTGCACTGTTTGAACAGATATGGTTCATCCCAGTAATATGAGTTCACTTCATGCAGAAATTTCTTCTTCTGCTGAAGTGTCAAGTCTAGTGGGAGCAGTCCACTCACCAGGTAATTTACATAATCAGCATACCATGGCCCAACATGTTGGGACAGTAGGTAGAGTTGTTCATCTGGGAACCTCTCGTTAATTTCATTTTCTCCTGAGCTATCCCCTTCCAGTCTGGAGAGATGGTCTGCCACTTGATTTTCAGTTCCTTTTCTATCCCTGATCTCTAGGTCGAATTCCTGAAGCAAAAGCACCCACCGAATGAGCCTGGGCTTGGAATCCTTTTTCCTAACCAGGTGTTTGATGGCAGAATGGTCTGTGTGCACTATCACTTTTGCTCTTACCAGATACGCTCTGAATTTTTCAAAGGCGAAAACTACCGTGAGCAATTCCTTCTTTGTCACTGTGTAGTTCAGTTGGGCCCCCTGCAGTGTTTTGCTGGCATAATATATAGAGTGAAAAAGCTTGTTCCTACGCTGTCCGAGAATAGCTCCTAATGCTGCTTCACTTGCATCACACATTAGCTCGAATGGAGAGGTCCATTCTGGTGCCACAATGACAGGGGCTGTACTCAATTTCTTCTTGAGGTCACAAAATGCTATCATACAACCTTCATCAAAATAGAACGTTTTGTCCTTCTCGAGCAATCTGCATAAAGGTTTGGCAACCTTAGAGAAGTCTTTAATGAACCTCCTATAAAATTCTACATGACCCAGGAAGCTTCGGATGCCTTTGACAGAGGTGGGCGGAGGCAGTTTCTCAATGGTTTCCACCTTGGCCTTATCAACTTCAAGTCCTTCTTGAGAAACTTTATGCCCCAGCACAATTCCCTCTTTTACCATAAACTGGCACTTTTCCCAGTTCAGCACCAAGTTTGTTTCTTCACACCGTTGCAAGACTTTAGCAAGGTTTTCCAAACATAGGTCAAAGGAATCCCCAAAGACTGAGAAGACATCCATGAAAATTTCCACAAACTGCTCAGCCATCTCTGTAAAAATTGCCAGCATGCATCGCTGAAATGTTGCTGGAGCATTGCAAAGTCCAAATGGCATTCTTCGAAATGCAAAGGTACCATAAGGACAGGTGAAGGTGGTCTTATGCTGATCTTCAGGTGCTATAACAATCTAGTTGTACCCTGAATAGTCATCCAGGAAACAATAGTATTCCCTTCCTGTGAGTCTATCTAACATTTGATCAATGAATGGCAAGGGAAATTGATCTTTCCTGGTGCTTTTGTTTAGCTTCCTGTAATCTATACAAATCCTCCAGCCAGTCATCACCTTGGTGGGGATGAGCTCATTATTTTCTTTTTCCACCACAGTCATGCCTCCTTTTTTAGGAATACATTGGACTGGACTCACCCAGGAGCTATCTGATATGGGGTAAATGATTCCAGTATCCAGCCATTTGATGATCTCTTTCTTTACCACCTCCTTCATTATTGGGTTGAGCCTTCGTTGGGATTCTATGGACCCTATTTAATTACTCTCCAAAAGGATCTTATGCATGCAGAATGAAGGGCTGATTCCCTTAATATCAACTAGTGTCCAACCAATAGCCCTCCTGAATTTCTTCAGTGTCAGGACCAATGTATCCTCTTGTTCTCCTATCAAAAGTGTTGAGATAACCACGGGAAGAGTGGTTGTTTCTCCTAAATACATATACTTGAGGTGTGCTGGCAACGGCTTCAGTTCCAAGACCGGTGGGTCTTCCACTGATGTCCTTAGCGGCCTTGATTCTGGTGGGGTCACATATAATGGCTCTTACTTCCTAATGCCATGTCTGACATCAATCCAGGCCCATTATTACTTGTTCTCCTCTTCTGAATCTGAGTCTTCTGTCCATGCTACTGATGGTGGGTCCTTGCAGCATTCTCTTAACTGCTCTGATGCCAATGTGTCTATCACAGACACAACTGCACACTCGTCTTCTTCACTGGGAAACCTCATGGTTTGGAGTACATTGAATGTAACCTGCTCATCCTGGACTCTCATGGTTAATTCCCCTTCTGAACATCAATTAATGTCCAGCCAGTTGCTAGGAATGGTCTGCCTAGAATAATTGGAACCTCTGCATTAGCTTCATAGTCCAGTATTATAAAGTCTACTGGGAAGATGAACTTGTCCACCTTAACCAGGACATCCTCTATTTTTCCCTCTGGATGGGCAATGGATCTGTCTGCCAATTGCAGTGTGACTGTGGTAGGCCTTGCTTCTCCAATTCCTAACTTTTTAAAGATGGCCATTGGCATGAGGTTGATGCTTGCTCCCAAGTCACAAAGTGCCTTGCCAAAATACTGGTTCCCAATGTTACAAGGTATGGTGAAACTGCCTGGATCCTTAAGTTTGGATGGCAGCTTATTCTGCAGCATAGCACTACATTCCCTTGTGAGAGCAACTGTCTCAAACTCGCCAAATCTTCGCTTCTTGGTCAGAATGTCCTTCATGAACTTTACATAGTTAGGCATCTGCTCTAGTGCTTCCATCAGAGGAATGTTAATGTGCAACTATTTTAGGACATCCAAGAATCTTCTAAACTGCTGGTCATTCTGCTTTTTCTAGAATCTCTGAGGGAAAGGGGGGTAGCTTAGTTTGATGCATGCCTTGCTGCGGCATAGTTCCCGAGTTTTGCTGTGGCATAGCTGCAGCATTTTCTTTAGTGATGGTTGCTTCCTCGCTTACCTCCTCCTCTTGCTTTTGCTTGTCTTTCTTTTTCTCTGGGGGTACAGTGGAGTCTTTCTGGTCCTGTCCTTTTGCTTTTGGTGCCTCCACCATCTTCCCACTTCTCAGAGCTATAGCCTTGTAGTGCTCTTTCCCTTCTCTCCTAGGGACTTCAGCATTGCTTGGAAGTGTCCCCAGATGTCTTCTTTTTAGTTCATTGGCAAGTTGTCCCACTTGAGTTTCCAGATTCCGTAATGAGGCTGCTTGACTCTAGATTAGAGCATCATTCCTTGCCATGTATTCTTTCATCAGGGATTCCAGTGAAGTGGTGGTTTCATGAGGCTGCTGTCTTTGCTGATGGAAGCCAAGGGGAGCCTATGGTCTTTGTGGAGCAGAGTTGCTCCCTTGTCCCGTACCATAGTTGCTCCAGGAAAAATTGGGGTGTTGCCTCCATCTTGGGTTATACGTGTTGGAGTAGGGATTGTTATTTCGATTCATATTTCCCATGTAGCACACTGATTTTAGGTTCGAGGGACAAGTTTCAAATAGATGTGGTCCATTGCACAATACACAAGATGATCCAGTTTTATGGACTGCATTGGCTGTTTGAGGGCGGCTCGGTTGCTGGTTTTTCAAGACATTAACCAGCGAAGCTAGCTGGGCTGTGAGAGAGGTAACTTTACTCACTTCATGCATGCCTGCTATTTTTCTGCCCGTGGAAACTCTGTCCATAGGCCACTGATAGTTGTTACTACCCATTCTTTCGAGCAGCTCATATGCCTCATTATATGTTTTGGACAAAAGTGTCCCATTAGCTGCTGCATCCACTATAGTGTGTGTTTGATCATTAAGGCCATTGTAAAAGGTCTCCATCTAAATGCAATAAGGGATTCCATGATGAGGACATCTTCGTAATAGCTCTTTATACCTCTCCCAGGTCTCATACAATGATTCGCCCTCCAACTGCTGGAAAGAGGTGATGTCATTTCTCAATCTGGCATTTTTGATGGGCGGGAAATATTTCAGCAAAAACTTCTCATCCAAATCGCTCCAGTTAGCAATAAAGTCTGGTGGTAGAGAGTTCAGCCATGCTCTTGTCCAATCTCTTAATGAGTAAGGGTATAACTTTAGCCTGAGCATTTCTTCTGTTACCCCATTCATTTTGAAAGCATCCATGACTTCCATGAATACTCTTAAGTGAAGATGAGGGTCCTCTGTAGGCATTCCACTGAATTGGCCTGCAGTTTGCAGCATCTGGAACATTACTGGCTTGAGCTCAAAGTGTAGAGCCTCGATCTTTGGTCTCATAATACTCGGGTTCAACCCATTCAGGTTTGGTTGAACATAAGCATTTAAGACCCTATCTCTATCGTCCATGTTGTCTGCACCATTCTGATTAGCCATTCCTGCCTGCTGCTGAGGTCTTAACTATCCTCTTTTTCTTCTCAAAAGCGTTCTTTCTATCTCTGGATCTAGAGGTAGAAGTTCTCTGTCAGCTCGGCTCATGCACTGCGTTACCTGTTCAAAAAAATGCCAGAGTGAATGATAGATATAACTAAAAAACACTTCACACAGTCAAGTAACTAAGAACAATTTTTAAGTTGACACTCCCCGGCTATGGCGCCAAAAACTTGTTGGTTATCATGCGAAGATGAATACAGTGTCCGAACGCAAGTGCACGTGTCGTGACCAAGTAATAAAGTAATGAGTGAGTATCGTCCCACAAGGAGTGAACTAAAACTGTTAAGGAGACTTTTGCTGTGTGAAATGCTGTAGCAAACATAGGATGGTTTATAAGATAAAATAAAGGTGGATCAATTAAATGCAGCTATAACTAGGATGAGGGGTATTAGGGTGTAAAGAAAATGGAATAGGGAGGTCTAGGGTTGCTCAGGGTTGCCATGAACTATTGCACTCATATTTGCTCCAGAAATTGCTATAGCAATTGTCCTAGGTGTCCAGTTCAGTCTTGAATGGAGTCTTCCCAGACTTCCATTCCTTGCAATTCTGAGGTTCAGACCTGCATTCTTGCAGCAGTCTTCACTCCCAAGTTGTGCATGAAACTCCACTGCTGGGGAGATGAGGGACCATATATTCCTATATTGGCTGTCCCCATATATTCAAACTGTTTTTCCAACCTCCATCCCCCTCCCAGGTGAATATTGGCCTCAGTCTACCTCCATTACACTCCGTTATCAGAGGAATTTAAAATATAAACACAGTTGAATGTAAAAACAGTGCTGTAGCGAAATGTGTTATACTAAAAGTGTGCTCAAGTTCATTACAACCCTTGTGCAGCCCTAGCTGGAAACTAGCCAAGCCTCATGGTTACACTGGTTACAAATATCCCAGAATCACTGGTATACATCTCAGAATGATAAAAGAAATACAAGTGCAGTCTTTGATAAAAACAGAAGAAAAAGGAAAACACAACATCAAATCAATGGAATTCAGGGATCGCAGACTATCCCGTGCTCTAATGCTCTCAGCAGTGTGTCGCTGTTCTCTCCTTTACAGCCCCTCTCTCATATCCCTTTTCGTCTCCCCCTCTGTCTCTCTTATGGTTCAGCCTTGTGGTCCCAGTCAGCTACCTGGCTTTTGCTGACATTCCCCCTGCTCTGCAGTCAGCGTCCTTGTGTCAGCTTTTTCCCTCCACTTTCAGTAGTGGGTGCCTTTCTGCATCAGCCCAACCAGCAGCTTGCAATGTCAGTTGGTTGTTGCTTTCTCCTGCTAGGTAGGTGTTGCACCTGCTCGTAGCTCTGCTCCTCTGCTACCTGCGCCATAGCAGCAGAATCAGTTTCACATGTAAGACAAGAAGGGGCAGCTCACTCAATATCACTGTGTTGCTGCCATAATTGCCACAAATGTTTAAGAAATTACTGCAGCAAACGAGATGGGCGATATTATATCCAAGGGAGTGATTCCATTTAATTAAGTCCAGGAATAAGAGTGCTCAATGTATCAAAACAGTGCAGTAAACATACTCCGAAAGCTCATAAAAAATGCAGTAAGTTGCAATTATCAGAGTGTGAAAAATATTTTCCCTTTGTTGCTCCACATCATCTTCCTTAGCTTGAGCATTCAAGGCACGCCTAGTGACAAGTGCTTCTCCTTCCACTGCATACTCAAGCCCATCATCGCTAGCATCTTCAAGTGAAGGTATGGAATCACCACTCTCACTTTTAGTCACCACTTCATTATCCCTCATAATCACGACTCTTTTATTGGGGCATTGTGAAGCTATATGACCTGTACCCAAACATTTGAAACATTTTGAATCTCTATATCTAGAAGTTTGAGGTTCAAATTTACCTTTGTTCTTAGTTGAAGAAATCTCTTTTCGAACATCTTTTTTTTCCTTCTTCCAACTCTGTTTTATTGGAGAATTAGAGCTAGAATTAAATCTTAAGGCACCTTTGCGCTTGAGTTATTTTTCTACCCTAATTGCCACATGTAACATATCCTCCAACTCCACATAATGCTGTAGTTCTACTACGTTGGCTATGTATTTATTCAACCTATTCAAGAAATGAGCCATTGTAGCCTCCCTGTCCTCCTTGACATTAGCCCTTATCATAGCAACCTCCATTTCTTTGTAATACTCCTCTACACTCTTGGATCCTTATGTAAGAGTCTGCAACTTCTGGTAGAGGTCTCTGTAGTAATGGCTAGGTACAAATCTCCTCCTCATTACAGCCTTCATTTCTGCCCAAGTTTCTATAGGATGCTCACCATTTCTCCTCCTATTTAAACCGAGCTTATCCCACCAAATAATTGCATAATCAGTGAACTCTATCACAGCCAACTTCACCTTCTTTATTTCAGAATAATTATGACATTCAAAAATCAGCTCAACCTTTTTTTTCCACTCTAAGTAGGCTTCAGGATCATTTCTACCTTGGAAAGATGGTATTTTTATTTTAATACTTCCTAGGTCTCCATCTACCTGCCTTCCTTCTCTAGGAATATTTCTCCCATGATATATTTATGGTCTAAGTCTAGTATGCCTATTTCTTCTTACACCAACTTCAGATTCATAACCATCATCATCCTTACTCCGTACTTCAACTTCAAACTCAGCTTCAGGCTCAACAACTCTTCTAGGATTAGGACTCCTATTAGGTTGTCTCCTTTGTAAATTGGTGATCCTAGTGTCTTGCCTATCCAGCCTATCTCTTATATCTCCAAACACCACATTAAAGCGCTCAAACTGTTGTTGTATGGCTTTTATGACAAGCTCTATGTTTGGTGAGTTTCCATCGCTGGTTGACTCTTCCTTGTTAGACATTTTTTTTAGCTGCAAGAAAAATTGGTTAGTGAAAATAAAAGATCCTCACAGATTTCCTTACGTGTTTGCACTCAAAGAATGTCACTCTACACTCGTGTTTCACTCCTTATAGGCTTTTTCACAATATGTGTCACTCTTGCCTTTTTCCTCTATTAGTTCTCTTAATAGGTTCTTTAAGGTAACTAACCAACACAAGGTTATATCAAAACTTGTAGAGTCAGTTAGACACTTGGGGATAAGAAAACAAATCTGGATCAAAGGAAAAAAATAAATTTCTGGAATACGATATGAAGAATTCTGAAGGAAAAATCGAAACAAAACAAATCCCAACAAGATTTCAGTAGAATCCTATTTTCTTTTGTTCCTTTTTTTTCAATTTTTTTAATTCTTTTTTTTATTGATTTTTTTTACCTCCTCTTTTTTTGGGCAGAAATTTGAATAAGAGAATAATAATCACACTAAGAAACACAAATAAGCAGTTCGCTCTGGAAAATCCAGGAACAACACGTCTGGATAAAAATGACTATAACTCACAGCAGAAATTTAGTATTGCAGCAATTCCAAAACGAGCAGAAAGATGAGATTCTAAACTATGAAAATGACATATAAATCACCGAAAAACTCAAAGGAAAATGTGTCGAATAGATATGAACAATGTAGGGAACGAACAGAGACACACAAAGATGAACAAGCACAAGAAAGAACAGAAAATACAATCAAAAGATGAGAAATACAAGAACAAAAGATATGACCTGATAGGGAGCCAAGCTCTGATACCAAGATGGTGCGAACCCACAAGGGAAGATCGTAGAACCCGCAGCCAAACAAGGCAATGCGAACCCAAGAGGATCTATACCTTAGAACCCATAGCCAATGCAGTGATATATACACCCCAAGAAAGCCCAAATAGGTCTGGTTGATCTACTAAGAACCCTTGAACAAGAGAGAACAAAGACCCTTAGTATCAAAGACACCACAAGATTGATCAAGCCTTGATAAGTCTGTTAGTTCTATGAAGAACCCTAGAGAAGAACTCTCTCCAATCTGGTGTTTCCAGAAAAATATGTTTTGCATTTAATCAAAAGTTCTTACAATAATAAAAGGTTACAATATAAATAGAAAAGGCTAATTTCTAGTCAAGGAAACCAACAATTATGACAACACCTAATGCACATGTAGTGGATTGACTAAGGAGCCTCCTAAACCTAAAAATTCAAAGTTTGAAACAAATGCAATTAATGCACATGGGCAGATTTGACTAAGGAGCCTATAAAGTCTAAAATTTCGCTCATGTACATTATGAGACACTGAAGCAGCATATTTTTTCTCCAATCAGCATAATTAAGGTCCAATGAGTCAACTATTGTGTGCTCTAAGGACCTAGCTCTTCATTTATTGTACTTTGGCCCCAAAAGCTCTATATAATCCCCCATATTTAGCTTGGATAATGTTTAGTACGCCCTCAGAAGTTTTCAGCTCTGGTTCTTAAGTCATTTGCTTGGATAAGGTGTCTTGAACAAGTCCATTGAAAGCTTCTTTAATCCTTTTAGCACGAGCTCTAATAATTGGTCCACTTGGAATTTGGAATGGATCACTTGAACATTTAGAGCTAACTTGATCATTATGATGGTTCTCATCACTTCCAAACAAGCCCTAAATTTCTTTTTACAATAAATGAATCTAAATACTTCATTCAAGAGATCAAGAGTATCTACGGGTGGATCTAGTCCATTCTCAACTTCTCGACCATTACTCACTACAATAGAGCAAGAGAAAATATATCAAAAGACTTTCATGGATTGCACTGTGGTATTGGGTTACCAAAACGCAACATTTCATCTAAAGAAATTATGCGTTTTAGTAACATAGCATAACTGCCATGAAGCACAGCAGAGCAGGAAACATGAAATGGGAAGAAATAGGATTGTTGAATGAAACGATAACAGAGCAATGGGAAATGGGGTTGCTGAATGAAGCACAGAAAAATGCAACAGTATAAAAGTCATTTGAATGTTATTGAGTGTTTGCTAGAATGCTCCAATGTGAAATATAATGCTTTTATTGTGTTGAACGTAACATTGGATCCTTCTATAGAGTTTGATTTGATGCCTAAGCTAGGTATAGAACTTGATACCTTAGAAGAAGAATGGAAGTTTTGGGTTGACTATTATGAGAAAAGAAAACATTATTTCAGTGGAAGTAAAAAAGATAGGTCCATAACTTGTACAAATCTGTTTGTTACAAAGAGTGTCACGTCCCTAATTTTAGGGCACGTGAAACACATATACCATGAACATATATTTTCCATAGATATGAATATTCCAATCCTTTATCATGGAAACAGATACATATAGAATCTCCCATACATATACCATATACAGAACAAGTCCATAAACATCAGAGTAATGATAAAGGGGTATTTTGAGTACTTAATGGCTATATTTTATCCCCTAATTCATAGTAAACTTGTGGTTATTTCCCTGCTTTTGGTTATGCTTTGCTTTGGATACTGCTTTGGTTGTTTTTATGCTTGTAGTTGAGCAAAAGAGGCCAAGAAGCAGGGCAAACACTCATGAGAAGTGACAAATGGATATGGAACCATGTTGAGGAGGAAGCAAGGAGCAAGCCCACCAAAAATCAGTAAATTCTGAGCATGGCAGCATGAAGCACGGCCAGGTCGTGCTCTGTGCAAGAAGCTGCAGATTCTCCCAGAACCCCCCCGAAGCACGGCCAGGCCGTGTCCTGGACCATGGCCGTGCTGCGGGTCTGCGAGCTCTGTGTTTTTTAGGGTTTTGGCCGCCCAAAGTGTTATATATTGAAGGGAAATCGCAGCCAAAGAGGGGGAGGACCGAAAATACACTTGGGGAATGAGTTCTTAAGCTTAGGAAACACCTTAGGGTTAGGTTTAGAGTAGGATTAATGGTTCAATTCATGTTCTAGGTTAGATTTCACATTGATTCAGCATTGTATTTCATCTCTACATTCAGCAATCCAGGTTTTATCTTTCCATCTTTACTTCTACTTCTACTTCTACTGCTTTCTCTTGGTTTGTATTGAATACTTATGGTTTGTTTAATGAATTTGGTTTTAGTTTCTGTTTCTATTATGCTTGTGTAGTTTTTATCTAGGATTTTGGTAAACCCACTTATGGTGTGATGATACTATGTTGAATTGAACTTTTGGAACCCTAATTGTTGTTATCTATGGTAAATTGGGATTGGCTATTATGCATTGGTTATATGAGTTGATGAATGTTTGGCCAATATTTATCACGTCTTAGGATATTAATTGATGGACTGAAAGGTGAAGATTAATACCGGAACCTAATGGTTAATTAGGGATATCTTAATCATGAAAGTAGTTTAAGGTTCTCTAGGAATGAATCAATTAGTGGGCACGAGAAAACCGATTAATTGTATTCCATGTTTGGCATAGAACTTAATGGACCTAGGTTAAACTAAGAACCACGAAAGTAGGCAATTGGATTAACCTAGGTACAATTAGTAACGCTTGAAAGAGGTTTCTAGTTAATTAAGGCTAAACCATCCCCAATAACCTAGACAATTGCAATTAGAGGTATAAACTAGATGTTGAATATCATAAGTGTGGTGAACCGTAACCCTAGGTTTGTTTAATTGGTTATTGTCATCTGTTTCATTGTGACAAACTCTTTATCGCTTTACATCGATCTAGATAGCTCATTTTGCATCGTTCTAGTAGTTGACATTGTTCTCTGTGGGATACGACCCGTACTCGCCGGACTAGCTACAGCTACGCCGTGCGCTTGCGGTTATTTGGTAAAACTTACACACAACAAGTAACAGCAGAAACATGGATCCTGCCTGTGGCATATAGAGCATTCTCTAGAGTACAAGTATAATATAAATCAAATCTACGAGCCTTAGAAACAAAATAGGCTCACAAGAGAATATGACACTTAGTTAATCACGTATCTACAGGACCAAACTCTGGGTCTTTATCTGAAAAACATATCCACAACGTGTAGTGAGTTTTACAACTCAGTGAGCAGATAATACCTTCTATGACCTCTTAGGTCAACATATGGATGTACTCATATTTTAAAATTTATCACATTGAAAATGACAGTCCAGAAGTATATTCATATGGGACCCGCATTTTAAATATTCTCGATTCATATCAAATTTAGATATTCAAAATCATATGCAATACGGTATGATCATTATTCAAATACTGTAATGCATCAAAACCTTTCACATGAAAACATTTGGAGGATCCCATATTAGAACTACCATATCAGAGTTTAACCCCTTCTGTACTTTGGTGGTATAGGATTTGCCTAAACTCAGCATCTCGCTGAGATTTGCCCTATTACCATTCAAAAGGACACATGAAGGGACTCTATATGGGTATTTCCCAAGCACATAGCAAGGGAAGGCAAATCACATCTCATATAACTGGCATCTCACCCATATAAGAGGCATTCTGCTCTCTTTCACATATCATCTCCCGTGTGTTGGCTCTCACACGAGGCTAGCACCACCCCCTTGCTAGCTGAGGCAATCAAGGTGCGCACCAGGGCTAACATCACCTACTGTTAGTAGACAGTGTTTCCAATAGGATTCCTCTACAAAAAATATCATATGCACATATGCCATATAATCCAGTATAAAATTCTCAATATAATATTGACTTTCAGTCTCAGTATATTCCTCTGTCAAAACTTCCCAATAAGGGGAATTACGTATATATACCCATATCAGAGGCAAACATATCACTATATAAATTAATATCATGTGTATAACAAATTTCATTTGCCATATAATGAAAAATACATGTAAAAAGCACATGTTCAATGTATTTCAAAATTTCATTTCAAAATTCATACTCTTCTTGAACTAGACATAATATTGCAACCATTTTAGATATTCTAAACCATTTTAGGAACATATCAACGTATAAATATCTTGTAAACATACTCATTTATCAATTTAAAGTTCAAGAAGAGTAAAGGCAAGTCATAGGAAGAATCATCTTAGGATTACATTCTAAACTAGCGTGATATGATGTCAATCAATCCATTCTCAATATCGCATCAAAGTCTACCATATCTAGACAACCGGTAAAAAGGATATCATATTCAGAAACGATCATATTTGGCATTTATCTTAATTTTTTAAATTCTCTGGCATGCCTATCCCTTTCACTTTCAGGCAGTAATTGACCCATAGATACTTCTTAAGATGCCACTACATTCAATCAACTTTATACTAAAAATTTAGCAACTTGGGATAGAAAAGAAATTGAGACCCTATAGAATCCCTCAGTAGCACCTGAAGTATAAATATGTCCGGCTTATACCCATACTAAAGGTCCTACTAAAGAATCCTTTGCTCTGATAGCCATAGGGAAACCTAATCTTCTGATGTCACGCCTCTAATTTTAGGGCACATGAAACACATATACCATAACATATATTTTCCATAGACATGAATATTCTAATCCACAGAATATGTCACATCACCTATCTGTAGGATCAGACTCTGTATTCTCATTTGAAAAATGTAGAAATATCGTGTAGTGAGTTTAACAACTCAGTGAGTAAATAATTCCTCCTATGACCTCTTAGGTCAGCATATGGATGTACTTATACTTTAAAATTTGTCACATAGAAAATACAGTTAAGAAGTATATTCATATGGAACTTGTATTTCTAATATTCTCAAATCAAAGGATATTCAGATATCCAAAACCATATGCAGCACGGTATGATCATTAAGCAAATGTTGTTATGCTCAGCTATATAAGCTATAGTAAAATATTAAGATTTGAAAATAAAATCATACTTGTTTATAATAAAATATTATTTAAAAATAACAATTTTGGGATATTACAAAGAGGGGTTTTGAAAGGTTAATAAAAGAGATGTAATGATTATAACTCCTGGGTTGGAGACTAGGACCAATTGTAAAGCAATAATATGAGTCACACTTAAGAGTGAAAAAAATAAAGTCAATGACTTTGTTAAAGAACGAAATTATCCCTTGTATCTTCTAAAAACAGTTCACATGTTGGCGTCACAATGTAAATTGTCTCAAGTTTAAGCCCATAAGATTGAGTTGGTTGAAAATTATAGGCTTCACCAGAAAACATATTTTGAGTTGATGAATAGGCATATGGAAGGAAGCGCTAATCTTGGTTATACTTAATTGGATGCAAAAAAATTATATTCGATTTAAAAGGCAAAAAAGCACAATGTCAGATGTTGAAGAATCCATCATTTTCCATACCTATCAAACAGATATGGAAGAATAAATAGACAATGTCTTTGGGGCCAATGTGAGAATGTTTATTGACTATAGTGATAAAGGGGAATTTTGAGTACTTAATGACTACATTTTATCCCCTAATTTATAGTAACTTGTAGTTATTTCTTTGCTTTTGATTATACTTTGCTCTGGATAATGCTGTGGTTTTTTTTGTGTTTGTAGGAGAGCAAAAGAGGCAAAGAAGCAAGAGAAAACAATCATGGGAAGAGCCAAAAGGACTTGGGATATGCTAAGGAGGAAACAAGGAAGCAACACACCAAAATTTGGCAAGAAAGCAGTTCGGCAGCCCCCAACACGGCCAAGTCGTGCTCTGGGTAAGAGATGCAGAAAAGCCCCAGAATCCAGCCCGAAGCATGGCCAGGCTGTGTCCTAGAACACGGCTGTGCTTCGGGTCCGTACACATCGTCTTTTTTAGGGTTTTGAGCCGTAAAAGTTTGGAGGATTGAATGGAAAACACAGCTAAAGGCATGGAGACGCAGAGGGACCTTCTTTTACTCAATTTTAGGCTTAGGAAACACCATTAGATGAGTTTTAGAGTAGGATTAGTGCTTACTTTCATGTTCTTAGCTTAGATTTTAGATTGATTCAGCATTGTATTTCATCTTTGCATTCAGCAATGCAGGTTTTATCTTTCCATCTTGGCTTCTACTTCTATTTCTAGTTCTTCTTTTTACATTGTATTGGATATTGATGATTTACTAAATGATTATGCCTTTGATTTATCTTTCTATCGTGCTTGAGTAGATTTGATCTAGGGTTTTGGTAAATCCACTTATGATGTGATGATACATTGTGCTAATTGAATTATTGAAACCCTAATTGTGTTATCCATTGTTAATTAGGATTAGCTATTATGCATTGAATATATGAGTTGATGAACGTTTGGCTAACATTTTATCACGTCTTAGGATATTAATTGATGGACTGAAAGGTGAAGATTAATACCGGAACCTAATAGTTAATTAGGGATATCTTAATTACGAAAGTAGTTTAAGATTCTCTAGGATTGAATCAATTAATGGGCAAGGAAAAACCGATTAATTGTATTCCATGGTTGGCATAGAACTTAATGGACCTAAGTTGAACTAAAAACCACGAAATTAGGTAATTAGATTAACCTAGGTACGATTAATAACGCTTGAAAGAGGTTGCTAGTTAATTAAGGTTATACCATCCCCAATAACCTACTAGATAATTGCAATTAGAGGTATATATTGAGTGTTGAATATCATAAGTGTGGTGAACCCTAACCCTAGGCTTTGTTTAATTGATTATCTTTATTTATTTAATTGTGACACTCTCTAATCGAATTACATCGATTTAGATAGCTCGTTTGGTATAATTATAGTAATTGACATTGTTCTCTGTGGGATACAACCCGTACTTGCCGGACTAACTACAGCTATGCCGTGCGCTTGTGGTAACTAGTAAAATAGACCAACATATAGCTATTTTGGTGATGTGGTATCTCTTAATTCAATGTATAGTACTAACAAAGCACACCAACCACTTGCTTTTTTGTGTGGATTTAATCATTTTAGAGCAGTGGTGATTTTTAGGGTAGTGCTGTGGTATGACGAAATAACATAGTCATTTAAATAACTCTTTGAAACTTTTTGGAGGCACATAGACAAAAAATGCATCTTACTATTTTTACCAACCAAGATCAAGTAATGGCAAAGGCATTACATGAGGTGATGGCAGAATCTTCACATGGATTATGCATATGGAATTTAAATCAAAATGGCATCAAGCCCTTAGGCAACTTGATGAAGGATGGCTCTTATTTTTGTTACTAACTTTAAAAGTTGTATGTACAGATATGAAGAGAAAACATAGTTTAAAGTGGCATAGAGCAACTTGTTGTCAAGATATGGTATTCATTAAAATATATGGCTTAAATCAATTTACAATATAAAGGAGAAATTGGCAACTTATCATATGAAGAAAACTTTTATACTTAAAATGTGAAGCACACAACTTAGTGAAAGCTTAAATTCTAACTTTAAGAGTTGTACAAAACCAGAGGTAGACATTCTTCAATGCTTTAAACATTTTGAGAGGATTGTAAAAAATAAGCACTATAACGAGTTGAAATGAAAATTTGAGTCATGGTAGAAAATACCTAGATTGAAAATATAGAATTCACTTATGTTGCAATAACTTGCTTAAATTTATACCATTGCTTTCTTTAACTTGATCTAGGAATTTCATCTATATGCAACAGCATGTATAAATCAATCATTGTTTGAATATGTTATTGTTATGGTTAATCAAAAGTGAGAATATAGAGTTTCATTTGATCCTGTCGACATATATATTTCTTGTAATTGTAGGAAGGTTGAAACTTTTGGTATATTGCACTGCCATGCTTTGAAGATGTTCTATGTGATGGATATTAAAACACTTCCCAATCAATACATAATAAAAATGTGGACAAAAGAAGCGAGGAGTAATGTGATCCATGGTGTAAGGGGAAATAAAGTTGAAGCATATCTTAAGCTTGATAGTATGCAACAATACAAATAACTCTTTCCTAAACTAAAAAGATTGGCAACTAAAGTGTCTAACTATCAAAAAGCATTTTTTTATGGTAAATAAGCCCGTGGATGAATTGAGCAAGTGATGCAGCTTTGTTTAAGGAAAAAGAACCTAGACAGTGAGAGCAGTGCTACTATAACCATAGCTAGTGAACACATCGCACAAGTGAAGGGATTTAAGAATAAATAGATGCTTAAAGGGTTGGGTTGAGGTTCAATCTAAGAGAAAAATAAAAGGTAATGACCAATGATTCACAAGTATGTAAAATTGTACTTGTATTTATGTTCTTAATTTCACATTAGTTGAAGAATTCTTAATTTTGCATAATCCTTGCAGGATTGTGAAGCACACAGTGTGATTCAATTAGGAATATCATTTTTTACACCTCCAGCACCTTCTACATACACTCAATCACATGAGAGTGATTTTAGTTTTACTAGATTGTTAACGATAAGAGCATTTCTTATACTGTAAAAAAAATTATTCAAACTGTAATTATTGTTCTTTTGTAATTTATGTTCATGTTTTGATTATTGTTCTTTCATAATGTAGGCATAACTTGATCATCCTATACAGTCGCTTGATGTAATAAACTTCTCTAGATCTACGTCTCGTGCTAACAAAATTGATGGTTAAAGTACTATTTTGCACATGCTACTAGTACATGTTTTGTACATACTACTAAGGTAATCATAACTTTATAAAAGTGGCAAAGAAAGATACCATTTTATTAAAATGTATCTCTTTCTTACATTCAACTCATTGTTATAACTTAAATAAATACAAAGAAAATTAACTAGCTAAGTCTATTAAGGTTATTACTCCCCCTGCTGACTTTTCTTCTACTCCCCCTATTGGTCTACTCTAGTTATTGTTTAGGTTGCACTTAATCTGTCTCATCCTATCATATTTCTAGTTCTATCTCTCCCTATTCTACCTCTTCAAATCAGCTCAATTTCACACAAAAATTTTGCTATGTTTTGTTCCAAACTAAGTACACAGGTGCTTAGACTAATCAAAGTATCATGTATATTGTTTAACCTAGTGTTTGTAGTTTCATGCATCTCAACTAAGTGTTGTAGCATACTCACGATTGAAGTTTCTGGTTCCAGTTCTTGACGTACACCAGTTTTTGTTTGGATTACAAAATTGTCTTTGTAACAACTCCATTTATGTAACAAATTTTTTTCTATATTTGTAAAATTCCATGAAGTTATTACCTCATTACAACTTAACTCAAAATAACATTTATTTAATTGATACAATATTGAGTTTACATACACATAATTAATTTACAAACATTTGTACAAAAGTCTAACATATGCATATTAGCCTTAATCATCCACGTAGACTGTAACACCCAAAATTCTGTTGATAATATTCATAAAATGGAATAGTAGGAAAGGGTTTTAAAAAAGTTAAATGAGGGAGTTATAGGGAAATAACTATGAATTTTAAAAAGAATTTTCTCATTTTTGGAAAGAATTATTAAGGAAGAGATAGTGATTTCCTTGACTACAGGGCCACAAACAGATAACAACAATAGAAATGTGGAGCCATGAAGAAAGTTGCACAAAAACCCATTGAAGTAAGGCTCAAGAAGGGATTAAACACTTGGTGAGTTTTCTCTAAACCAAACAAGGCCTTAGCTAACTCCCTTAGTCACAATGTAATGGAATGGTATTGTGGAAATTTTTAGGTAAAGTAAGGGTGAAGATTAAGGGGCTAGGTGGCTTATTGGAGAAGCTTCCATGTTTTAATATATCTCCCTTAGACTTGGTGACTTGGCCGCCAGCCCAAGCAAGAGGAAACCCCAGATTTTCCATTCCAAGGAGAGAGAGAGAGAGAAGGAGGAAGAGAGAAAGGGAGAGAGAAAGAAGAAAACTAGAGAGAAGTGGGAAAAGAAAGGAGAAAAAGGTAAGATTCCAACTCTTAATCTCTTGTTTATCCCTCCAAACCTTCTATAGGAACTAATGGATGAGGAAAATCTATTGGTTGGTGATGCTTTATAGAGAGAGAAAGTGGTAGAACAAGATAAAAAAACAAGCTTGTGGAAGAAAGAAGGTAAGATTAACATTCTCTTTTATGTTCAATGGATGGATGTCTTTATGGCCGGATGTTGGTGAGTATTTAAAGATGTGAAAAGGTACATAGAGCTTTTAATTGAGTAGTTATGATATTCATGGTTACTGTTCATGCTACCCATGTGTTAATGATTTGGGGAAAACTTTGTGTAGTTGATTTTGAGTTTTGATCCATGTTTTGGTTGATGGGTTACTCTGGAAAAATGGTAATTTTCATGTTCAAAACATTAATATTTGAATCGTTGGTTGATTTTGGTGGATTTGAGAACAAGAAAGAATTTTTGGTGGAGTTCGTACCCAGAGCACGGTCGTGCTGGAAGACACGACCAGGCCTTGCTCTGGGCTGGAATCTTGAAGCTTTGCAAAATTATGGAATAAGGCCTGAAGCACGGCCATGCTGGGAGACATGGCCAGGCCGTGCTCGGGGCTAGCCTGTGTGCAACACGGCCAGAAGAAGAGGGAACACAGGAGTGGAACACAGCTTTGAAGCACAGCCGTGCTTAGAGGCACGGCCAGGCCGTGCTTCAGGCTGTGTTGCTTCTTGTCTTTGTTTTCTGTTTCCTTTCTGAATCCTATTTAATTACCAACATTTTTAGGATGTTAGTGAAGGTTTTATGATGCAAGAATGTTACACTTTCATATGCTATAATTATTTCATCATGTATGATTGGTAAATCATGTATGTAAAGCATGAGAAATGATGCATGAATACTATATTCGCATACTATAAACTGCTTGTATGTATGGCTACAACTGAGTTATTAATGTATGCACATTATGAAAGGTTATTAATACATGTATGTTCATCCATGATGAGTTGTTGTAACATGTTTGAGGATGAGTTTGGTTTATGTGCTGGATATTTATTAATGTGCACACTCTTGTTATGTTAAGTGGTTGGAAAGATATAAAAGACTTAAGCTATGTTAGAAGGACCCTCTCTGAAGTAGGGTGGTCTAGAAACAGGTGTCTCCCTTGTTGTATTGAGGCGACTGACAAGTCAGAATAATCTTCTCTGAAGCAGGGTGGCCTGGGAATAGGTGTCTCCCTTACTGTATTGAGGAGACTGACAAGTCCAGGATGACCCTTACCCATTAAGGTGACTCGGGAGCATGGCACTTTACGAGGTAAGGAAACTGAAGGGTCATGGCTTGGATACGGTACCGGGATAGGGGACGCCCTATAGCCTAGAGTGGTCAATACAGGAAGGACCCTCCGACCAATGGCCCTCAAAGGGTGGGTGAGTAGCTGAAGGGGTAAGGCTCACGCCACATTGAAGATTGCAATTGAGAGAGATTATCGGCTTATGAGCCACTGTGAGTGATGACAAGCCATTGAGTGTGGTATGGACCATGGACAATGGCACAGGTATTTTATAAATGCATATTTTGTTAGCATGCGTGATATTGATGCATAACCTACAAAAGGCTGGCATGTATTTTATTATATCTTTATTGCATAAAAGATAAAATGTTTTCTGTAGCTTATATAGCTAGGCATATCATGTGAGTTTTCGTATACTTATATGTTTGGGATGTTGATCTTGCTGGGATTTCATATCTCACTATGTTTTGGTGCTATGTTCAGATCAATAGAGATGGCCTTCGTGGTGCTGACATTACTCTTAGAGTTACAGATAGTCGACGTCCCTTACTTGGGACAATTCACAGTTATTGTGAACCTGATGGTGATTAGCTTGATAGAGGTCCCTGCTCCTGGTCCACCTCCTCCACTAGCAGTACCCCAGGGCTGACGGCCAAGGATGGGTCATAGGATAGTTTATTATGTATAGCTGAACTTTGGTTATGTAAATGAGCTAACCCATTGTTTTGATGTAACCCCACGGTACTCTGCCTTTTGGAATGCATGCTTAGTACCTCGGGTTACATATGGTTGTATATATATAAGCTGCTAAACTCTGATGTGTATGACTCTTGAATGTATGTATATATAATAATATGTTGCCTAGTTTATAAATTTGGTCTCTTGCGCAAAAAATAAAATATAGGCATTACGTAGACTATTTCCAGAGACACTGGTGTGGGTGGAGGCACCTCCACCAGAATCTCAGTCACATCTATTACAGATATATTCAATATAATCGGTAGTTGCCCAAGGTAGGGCAGCTTGATCCAACGTACAATAATAATAAGTGTCATAGAGAATAGCTGCATAGTTAATCTTCTGAACATGATATGGAAAAATAGTGAGAATTAAATCCCAATAGCTTCAACAATAAATCATCATCAATATAGCTCATCATATCATGTTCATCTGTATAAGCTATAGCAAAAACCTTTAGTCACATGAATGCACTTTATCTATGTAACGATCGATTTTTTTTTATATGTATATATATAGCGACCGATAACGGATTCTAAGTAGCGAACCATACACATTTATATAAGTAGCTAGTATTCCATTATCATAATATTCGAACTACATCAAAGGTTAATATTTATACATGAGCGACACTGAGACACATAACTACATCAACTTAACATGAACCCTATACCGCACATCTCCCCTGGGTGTAAAGGATGGAGGAGGTGGTGTTGGCATCGGGATCTGTACAAGGAATCGCCATGATCAAGTGCATAGAAGCAGCTAGCGTATCATTTGCTCTTATCTAAACATAACACCAACAATAATGAGAATGAAGGTTCCCAATAGGTTTAACATTAAAAGCATCATATGGTAATTAAGGAAAACACAGTGTTATGTTCAGCTGTATAAACTACAGAAAACATTTTCTCTTTGTATATGATAAATAACAAGATTGTATAGCATGCTTTCATATTCAATAGACAGGTTATGCATCAATATCAAGCATTTATAATAACCAAGTTATACTTCAATATATGCTTGTATCTATATATCTTTACAGTGCTTTCATGCAGGGTGACTGATCGTCTGCAGCCACATCTCAACACTTAGTGACTAATCATCTATAGCCACATCTCAACCGTATACATTAACATGATGTAACCATGTATACATCAAACAACTCACCTTTATCATCATGCTTGTCATCCATAATCACTTCATCTCTTCATACAATCACTATGTAATAACCCCTTTTATCGTCATATAATAATGTACACATCATATTCTTTAATCATCGTGACCATCATCATAATAGGATTATGCATTAACCAAACACATCACTAATATCATGCATAACATCATCATCACCACATAATTTAACAAATATGTATTAATACACTTACCAATAATGCATACCTTATATCATGTAATCCTCATGCATTGATATATTAGCATAGGCATCAAATCAACATGCATTTCATCCATACATTGCACATCTAGCTCATATGCAATTCACTTACATATATCTCATCATTATGCAATATGTGATTAATATTCTCATAATAAAAGGATAGAATTCACACTATAATGCATTATTAACACGTATTTATTTGTATTTTAGTTCCCCTTAACATCATCTATTCATGGGAGTTCATTTAGAGCCTTCAAAATGCAAAATAGAGAAAAAATAGCCTCAAGCATGACCTGGCCGTGTCACAAAGACGACCATGCTTCAAGCTATGCAAAACATGCTGAAAAATCACAAAACAGTCCGAAGCACGGCCTGGCCGTGTCACCAAGCACAGTCGTGCTTCGAGTTTTCCCTGTAGTCCAGATTTTCGTCCAACCAGACCTTCTTTTACAAAAAAGACCATAACTCCCTCAATTTAACTCCGACTAAGGTGATTTTGGTGCCTATGAAAAGTTAGGACAATTATCTACGACGTTTATACTTACTACGTTAACAAATTAGAACCAGAAACAGGTGAAAATGGTGTACGAAAATTGGGGATATTTCTCTCATTTCAAATCCGATTAAGGTGATTCCAGAGGCATTAGAAAGCTAAGAAACAGTGCTACAAATCATATGTTAGACATATTTCCAGATTGGAGATAAAACATAATACCCAGAACCAACCATTCAGAGTGTCAATTTTCACCCCTTTCAAGCCCAAAATCAGCAAACACATGTATGATCTATGCATCCAACTCTCACTTTTCATGGCCAACCATAAATATACATCATGAATCATCAAAAGAGGATATTTGAAACACTTATAAATCATTCAAAATACATTAAATTCCATGGAAATATGATTAATGTTAAACCTACCAAACTAGAGATTCTTTCTCTTCTCAAGCTTTCCTTGGATTTTTTCCTCTTGATCATTCTCCTTCTTCTTTTTCTCTTGGATCTTCACCTTTTCTGCCTTTCTCTCTCCTCTCTCTCTGTCTCTTCTTTTTCTTTCTCTTCATCTCTTGGCCTCTCTCTTTTCTCTTCTTTTTACCTTGGCCGCTAACTCTCTTCCCCTTTACCTTTTTGGCCTACTTCTTTGCCAAGCTAAGACTTGGTCAAGTCAACTACTTCTCCTCGAAGGCAAGACTTTGCCAAGTCAAGGCTTTCTCTCCAAGCCATCCCTATCCCCTTCTCTCCCTTGGGTTAGTCGACTCACCCTTGAGTCAAGCAAAGATAAGAGATTTTATTTAGTCTTCCACAACAAGCCATCATTCTCCTATCTCAAGACCTTACTTTATCCAACTATTACACTCTTGCCATCCCATCACAATTGAACTATGCCATTAGATAAGGATTTTTTTGGTTGTAGGAAAATTCCACCAAATGCTTTAATTCCACTTTATCCTTTTTCTATGGTTTTATTAATGTTCCATTTCATTCTCTTTTATTCCCTTCACCATGAGAATTTTTTTCCACTTATTAAAATTCAGGATGTTACATTTCTACCCCCCTTAAAAGGAGTTTTGTCCCCAAAATTTGGAGCTTACCTGCTTCTCAAAAATTTGAGGATACCATTTTTTCCTGATACCTTCTCTACCTCAAAAACCAAATAATATGAGTCATTCGCCCCCACTACTCACATCGCCCAACAACATCACAGGATAATGTGAGCCATTCTCCCCCTCTACTCACATATCGCCACAACACAGCAATATGAGCCATTCCCCCCCGCTGCTCACATGTCCTCACAACACAGCAATATGAGCCATTTTCTCCCGTTGCTCATATCGCCCAACAACATCACAGGATCACGTGAGCCATTTGTAACAACTTTTTTATTATTATTATTATACAATATAGAGTTTACATACATGTCATTAATCAAAACATACGTACAACATATCAAACACATAAAAATCTACATCTTATTTATTCTGGTTGACCAATTCCGGAGATACAGGTGCGGGTGGTTGCACCTTCACTGGGATCTAAGCCAACTCGACCACAAACATTTTATTTGCTTCTGGGATCTGCCAAACATAAAGTACTCGATCCAATGTGCACTAAAAGCCAGAGCCATAGAAAAATCTGCATAACTAATTTTTTGAACATGATATGGAAATATAGTGAGAATTAAATCCTAGTAAGTTCAACAATAAATCATCATAAATATAGCTCATCACGTCATGTTCAGTTGTATAAACTATAGCACATATCTTTGGTCACATGAATGCACTATATCTATGCACATGAGAATCATACAATAATGACATGTATGATAGGATTAACTATTTTCAGAATATCATATAATGACTATCAATTTATTCTCATTTCAAGCTACCCCGGTCAGGGTGAATATTTTCTACTCTCCGGTACGGGCTTTACTCGCTCCGTCCGACATGGCCCACTTTCTCTTTCTTTTCTCATTAACATGATCATAACCGTTGGTAGGGCGTCCCCTACTGGTGCACCACACGGATTGCTATGTGACCGTGCTCATTTCTTTTCTTTTCACAATGATAGCCAAAAATATACTTTCAATAAAAAGTATGTTCATCAAAATATAACTATTCCAAAAATCATTGGTAATCATGCCATGAACATAACCATTTCAAATATCACTTTATAAAATATTTCCATGTCAAAATTTCACACTTAAGATGGTAAGAAGTTCATAAAATGGCAATGGCTATGGCTATACTAGTCATTTATTATTTTCATTTATAAGATTCATCTTCTTTTTTAAATATTAATTTTATTTCTTTGTTTTCTTGATGCAGGTTTTTATCCTATCTAACATTCTCTTACTAATCAGAGCATAACTCTCTCAATTTAACTCCGATGTAGGTGATCGTGGTGTCAAGTTCAAGATAAAATAATTATCTAAAACTATTATGTTGAACATGGTAGCGAAATATTAAGAAATCAAGGTGATATTACTCCCTCAATGTACTGGTTATTTCTTCTCGGATAGGTTCTGACCTCTACCTACTAATCTGTCCATATCTCCCTCATAAGAATTCTAAATTAAGTCATTCCAGTGGATAAAATTCCGAGACACATATATCTATAATTCTTATGTTAACCATTTATTTTAATTCCTTAGAGAATGTTCCCAGAAATTAAAACACCGAAGCTATCCTAACATATTCTTCCCTGATTAACCATTTTCTGACCTTTGTTTACTAATCAGAACATATCTACCTCATCTGAACTCTAAATGGAATGATTCCAGTGGCTAAAAATCTATGACACATATATCTATAATTCATAGGTTAACAATTTATTTTAATTTCTTATAGAATGTTCCCAGAAATTAAATCACCGAAACTATCCTAACATATTCTTCCCTAATTAACCATTTTCTGACCTTTGTTTACTAATCGGACCATATCTACCTCATATGAACTCTAAATTGAATGATTCCAGTGGCTAAAAATCCGTGAGACAAAAATATACATTTTTTATGTTAACCATTTATTTAGATTCCCTATAGAATGTTCCTAGAAATTAAAACACAGAAGCCTAAAATTCTGCCACCCATAGCCATACCCATGCATAACTATCTACACCAACCTAAGTATTCAAACATACATAATATGTAACATGATATAGCAACATCCATGACCAATCATCAAAGTTCTAAGATCAAAATCTCATATAAATATTACAAGTTTCAAAACTTTTCTTCAAAAAGAAATATTGTTAAACTTACCTGGAGCACTTAGTCCCTTAGACTTCTCCTTCCTCTTTCTTCCTTTCTTCCTCTCCTTTTCTCACTCTACCTTGCTTCTATTTTTCCTCTCCCTCACTTGAACGAAATTTTAATGTTGTAAGGTTGGGTTTTCTTATATAGACCACCAAATAATTCTCCTTTCATAATCATGGGTCTAACTTATCACAATTAGGTTACACTTGGTTGAATTTTTGGAAAACAAACAACTTATGTTCTTGTCTTCCTCTTCCTTAGTCAAGATATGCATAGGAAAAGGAGATTTGTATTTTGAAAATTATGATAATATGTTCTTAAGATATGGGACAATGTCCCTTTGATTTAGGGATTCATTTACTTTTTCTTTTGTCTTAATCAATTATGATAGGTTTGCCATTTTAAGTGGCAAATTTCTAACCCTTCAATCTCCATTATTTGGTTGCAATTATTTGTGTGGGATAGAAATATTTTGTCCTAATGCTATGTATTATTATACCACTTGCTAAAATTATGAGTGTAGGATATAGATGTTTTGTGCTAAAGCCTTGTATTATCATAACACTTGCTAAATTTTTGTCTTAATGCCATGTCACCTAATCTTGATTATACCATTATTTCATCACTTTAATTTTAATTTTATTTTTATTTTTCCTCTTGGGTTTGGGCTCATTCTTGCCCATTTTCTTTACTTTGGTTAAAATTCTACCTTTCATAATGGGCTTGGTCACATTTTCATGATTTTTGGGCTACCGGTCCAATTTCTATATCCTAGTCCAAGTCTATGTTTTATTTCTTCATTGGGCTATCCTATTGGCTTGCTAAAAATTTATGTGAAGTAGAAAAACTCTATTTGAAGTGTCCATAGGTGAAAGCCCAATTTATGGGTGGAGATACTAAACTTAATAACTTTTGCTCTTAAATTAAGAAAAATTACCCTAATCCGATCTTCTTGAAATTTTAAGACCTTTACTTACTTCACAAAAATTTATCTTCCTTACCTAAGAATTTCACATTTCTTTAGCATGTTTATTTCTAATATTTTCTCTTAGGTTTTCTTTCTTTACCTATTCAGTTAATATTAGAACATTTCTATACAAACACGTAAGGTGAAGAATTTCTAAGGATTATATTTCCTTAGATATCTAAAAATTGTCTAATAAATTTTATTTCCTTAATTAAATATTTATGTACCTTTATCAATAAAAGAAATGAAATTATGGATGTTACTTTGAATACTTTAGTAATTTTATTAATACATGAAACGAAATTAGGGATGTTACACCATTCCCCCCCGCTGCTCATATATTCTCACAACACAGCAATATGAGTCATTCCCCCTCCGCTGCTCACATCGCCCAACAACATCACAGGATCATGTGAGCTATTCCCTCCCGCTACTCACATATCCCCATAACACAACAATATGAGCCATCCCCCCCGGTGCTCATATTGCCCAACAACATTACAGGATCATGTGAGCCATTTCCCCCCACTGCTCACATATTCCCACAACACAGCAATATGAGCCATTCCCTCTCGCTGCTTATATTGCCCAACATCACAGATCATGTGAGCCATTCCCCCCCGCTGCTCATATCGCCCAACAACATCATAGGATCATGTGAGACATTCCCCCTACTCACATAGCCAAACAACAAACAATAAGGTAATGTGAGCCATTCCCCTCCCACTGCTCACATACCTACAAACACATAGCCATGTGAGTCATTCCCCCCCGCTCCTCACATAGCCAAACAACAAACAATAAGGAAATGTGAGCCATTCCCCCCCGCTGCTCACATACCTATAAACACATAGCCATGTGAGCCATTCCCCCCGCTACTCACATAGCCAAAAAACAAATAACAAGGTAATGTGAGCCATCCCCCCCACTGCTCACATACCTTCAAAACATAGCAATGATATTATATTCAACTACATTCATGACATCATGTTCACCATTGTCATCATCATATAACAAACATTTATTAATATTTCTAATATCTTGTAACCATGTATGCATTATACATTACAAGCCTTAATGTCAACTTATCATTACATCATATCATCTTTTCTTTCCCTTTCATCTGTTGTCGTTGTTCTTGTCCTCTTTCATCCCCTTGTGGGCATTGCCGTGCTAAGTGCCCGTTCTATCAGTAGCGATAACAAGTCATTTGGCTGATAAGACATGGTTTATTTCTATGTGGCTGTCCACACTTTCCACATCTATCCATCGCAACATCTGACAGATAAGATCTAGATTCCATTGCAATGGGCCTTTCATCGCGGGTATCATTCCTCCCCCTCATGCTTCTGTCAAAAGTTGAAGACTCCCTCTTTCTCTTCTGTAGAATTTGATCCTCCTTTTCTTCTTTGACTGCTTTTAAGTTTTTCTCCAACAATCGGCATTTATTGACTAAGGGAGCAAATTCTCGGATCTCTAAGGCAACTATCGCACTTCTAATCTCGAGATTTAAACCTGCCTCGAACTTTACAGTTTTCCAGGCTTCATCTAGATTATAGCTCAGATAGGTTGAAAATTTGGCCAATTCCTCAAATTTAGAGATGTACTGATCCACAATCCTGTTGCCTTGTTTAAGTTGAAGAAATTTAACCTCCTTTTCGGCCCTCACACTGCTAGGGAAGTACTTATCCAGAAAATTTTCCCAAAACACCTGCCATGTAATCTGTCTGCCTTGATGAATTAACAACTCCCTAGCTCCTCTCCACCAATATTTAGCTTCCTCTTTCAACATGTACAGAGCAAAGTTAACCTTCTACTCATTAGAGCAGTTCAAAACTTCAAAAATCTTTTCTAACTCGGTCAACCACCTTTTGCTACTATCGGCTCATACTTGCCCACAAAAGAAGGAGGCTGTGTCCTCATAAATTCTGCCTAGCCATTTCCATTCCCTACGTTTCTCTAATTTCCTTCAGCGTCACTATCATTGTTATTATCTTGCATATGTCGTAAGATTTAATTTGTGGCAGACATTTGGTCTCGAATCGTTGTGGCTAAATTGTGCAGGGTAGCTTCCACACTTTTCATCGAATCTCTCCTTGGTGGTGCCATCACTTACTATATCAATTAAAAGAAGTCGGTCACCAATTAATTGACCAGGCTCAACAGCGAATTAAATATTTTTACAGTAGTAATTACACCACTCAAGTACACAGATAGGAAACACTAGTGATTTCCTTACTGACACTATATGCTACCTTACATTACATAGCTACACGCTTACTCAAGACATCCTTAGATCGATATAGGTAACCGTCCACCCCCACAGTCACCTAGGATCGACCTGCTTTGATACCAACTTATAACAACTGGTTTTTCTTATATATATAGCGACCGATAATGGATTCTAAGCAGCGAACCATACACATTTATATAAGCAGCTAATATTCCATTATCATAATATTCAAACTACATCAAAGGGTTAATATTTATACATAAGCGACACTGAGACACATAACTACATCAACTTAACATAAACCCTATACCACACATCTCCCATGGGTGTAAAGGGTGGAGGAAGTGGTGCTGGCATCGGGATCTGTACAAGGCATCGCCATCTACTGGATCTTCCATGATCAAGTGCACAGAAGCAGCTAGCATATCGTTTTCTCTTATCTGAACATAACACCAACAATAATGAGAACGAATGTTCCCAATAGGTTTAACATTAAAAGCATCATATGGTAATTAAGGAAAACACAGTGTTATGTCCAGCTGTATAAACTACAGAAAATATTTTCTCTTTGTATATGATAAATAAAAAGAATGTATAGCATGCTTTCATATTCAATAGACAAGTTATGCAACAATATTTGGGCATGTATAATAACCAGGTTATACTTCAATATATGGTTGTATCTATATATCTTTACAGTGTTTTCATGTAGGGTGACTGATCGTCTACAGCCACATCTCAACACTTAGTGACTAATCGTCTGTAGCCATATTTCCACACTTAATGACTAATCGTCTGTAGCCACATCTCAACTGTATACATTAACATGATGTAACCATGTATACATCAAACATCTCACCTTTATCATCATGCTTGTCATCCACAATCACTTTGTCTCTTCATACAATCACTATGTAATAACCCCTTTTATCGTCATATAATAATGTACACATCATATTCATTAATCATCATGACCATCATCACAATAAGATTATGCATTAACCAAACACATCACTAATATCATGCATAACATCATCACCACATCATTTAACAAAAATGAATTAATACACTTACCAATAATGCATACCTTATATCATGTAATCCTCATGCATTGATATACTAGCATAGGCATCAAATCAACATGCATTTCATCCATACATTGCACATCTAGCTTATATACAATTCACTTACATATATGTCATCATTATGCAATATGTGATTTAATTTCTCATAATAAAATGATAGAATTCACACTACAATACATTATTAACACATATTTATTTGTATTTTAGTTCCCCTTAACATCATCCATTCATTGGAGTTCATTTAGAGCCTTTAAAATGAAAAATAGAGAAAAAATAGCCTCAAGCATGACCTGGCTGTGTCACAAAGACGACTGTGCTTCAAGCTATGCAAAACATGCTGAAAAATCACAAAACAGCCTGAAGCACGGCCTGGTCATGTCACCAAGCACGGTCGTGCTTCGGGTTTTCCCTACAGTCCAGATCTTTGTCCAACCAGACTTTCTCTTACAAAAAAGACCATAATTCCCTCAATTTAACTCTGACTAAGGTGATTTTGGTGCCTATGATAATCTAAGACAATTATCTACAATGTTTATGCTTACTACGTTAACAAATTAGAACCAAAAACAGGAGAAAATGGTGTACAAAATCAGTATCGCGATTATGTGCGTTAAATCTGACCTTTGTTCACTCATTAGGGGATATCTCTCTCATTTCAAATCCGGTCAAGGTGATTCTAGAGGAATTAGAAAGCTAAGAAATAGGGATACAAAGCATATGTTAGACATATTTCCAGATTCGAGATAAAACATAATACCCAGAACCAACCATTCAAAGCATTGATTTTCACCCCTTTCAAGTTCAAAATCAGCAAATACATGTATGATCTATGCATCCAACTCTCACTGGCCAACCATAAATATACATAATGAATAATCAAAAGAGGATATTTGAAACACTTATAAATCATTTAAAATAAATTAAATTCCATGGAAATATGAATAATGTTAAACCTACCAAACTAGAGATTCTTTCTCTTCTCAAGCTCTCCTTAGATTTCCTCCTCTTGATCACTCTCCTTCTTCCTTTTCTCTTGGATCTTCAACTTTGCTGCCTTTCTCGCTCCTCTCTCTCTCTCTTCATTTTCTTTCTCTCCTTCTCTCGGCCTCTCTCTCTTCTCTTCTTTTTCCCTTGGCCGCCAACTCTCTTCCCCTTTACCTTTTTGGCCTACTTCTTCTCCAAGCTAAGACTTGGTCAAGTCAACTACCTCTCCTCCAAGCCAAGACTTTTCCAAGCAAGGTTTTCTCTCCAAGCCATCCCTCTCCCCTTCTCTCCCTTGGGTTTGTTGACTCACCCTTGAGTCAAGCAAAGATAAGATATTTTATTTAGCCTTCCACAACAAGCCATCACCTTCCTATCTCAAGACCTTACTTTATCCAATGATTACACTCTTGCCATCCCATCACAATTGAACTATGCCATTAAATAAGGCTTTGTTTAGTTGTAGGAAAATTCCACCAAATACTTTAATTCCACTTTATCCTTTTTTTATGGTTTCATTGATGTTCTATTTCATTTTCTGTTATTCCCTTGACCAAGAGAATTTTTTTCCACTTATTAAAATCCGGGATGTTACAATCTATACCCATGAAAATCGTACAGTAATGACATGTATGACATGATTAACTATTTTTAGAATATCATATGACGGCTATCAATTTATTCTTATATTAAGCTACCCCGGTCAGAGTGAGTATTTTCTACTCTCCAGTACGGGCTTTTCTCGCTTCGTCTAACATGACACACTTTCTCTTTCTTTTCTCATTATCATAATTATAACCGTTGGTAGGGCGTCCCCTACTGTTGCACCACACGGATTTCCATGTGACTGTGTTCGTTTCTTTTCTTTTCACCATAATAGCCAAAAATATGATTTCAATAACAAGTATGTTCATTAAACTCACATCAAAATATAATTATTACAAAAAATTATTGGTAATCATGCCATGAACATAACCGTTTCAAATATCACTTTATAAAATATTTTCATGTCAAAATTAGACACTTAAGATGGAAAGAAGTTCATGCAATGGCAATGACTATGGCATATATTAGTCATTTATTATTTTCATTTATAAGATTCTTCTTCTTTTTTAAATATTATTTTTATCTCTTTATTTTCTTGATGCAGGTTTTCATCCTATCTGACATTCTCTTACTAATAAGAGCATAACTCCCTCATTTTAACTCCGATTTAGGTGATTTTAGTGTCAATTTAAAGATAAAACAATTATCTAATACTATTTTGTAGAATAGTTTAATCAAATATTAAATATTCTTGATGATATTACTCCCTCAAGTGACACATTATTCCTTCTCGGTTAGGTTCTGACCTCTACTTACTAATTTGTCCATATCTCTCTCATAAGAATTTCAAATTGAGTGATTCTAGTGGCTAAAATTACACTACACATATATCTATAATTTTTATGTTAACCATTTATTTTAATAACCTACAGAATGTTTCCATAAATTCAAACACAAAAGCTTTCCTAATAGATTCTTCCCTGATTAATCATTTTCTAACCACTGCTTACTAATCGGACCATATCTACCTTATATAGACTCCAAATTGAGTGATTCCAGTAGCTAAATATATGTGAGATATAGATATAAATTTTTTATGTTAACCATTTATTTTTATTCCTAACCAATTCTTCCCAGAATTTCAAAAACAGAAGCTTCCCTAATTACCCCGAAATCTAGTTTCCTAACCAATCCTTTCTTAAGGTTTTAGTTCATCATTATATTACATCCTCTTCCATTTTCTTTACATCTAATCTTATTCCATCAATTTTTCACCACATTCAAATATACAAAATATTAGCATAAAAATTATTGCCATACGTATGCAGAACTTTCCACGCCAACCATAATGTCGAAAACATCCATCATATGCAAAATAACATATAACATGATATAGCAACATCTATGACCAATCATCAAAGTAACAAATATTGTAAATTTCATCAAAGTTATAAGATCAAAACCCCATATAAATATTACAAATTTCAAAAAATTTCTTCAAAAAGAGATATTGTTAAACCTACCTAAAGATCTCCCTAGCTCACTTAGTAAATTCCCTCTTGAAGAAAGTAGAAATATTCCTCCTTTCCTTTAGCTCTTCTAGCAGCTTGAGTGCTTAGTCTTCTACACTTCTCCTTCCTCTTTCTTCCTCTCTTCCTCTCCTTTCCTCACTCTACCTTACTTATATTTTTCCTCTCCCTCACTTGGACGAAATTCTAATGTTATAAGGGTGATTTTTGCTTAAACAGACTATCAAATAATTCACCTTTTATGATCATGGGTCTACATTATCACAATTAGGATGCACTTGGTTGATTTTTTGAAAAACAAATAACTCATGTTCTTGTCTTCCTCTTCCTTAGTCAAGATATGCATAAGGAAAGGAGATTTGTATTTTGAAAATTACGATAATATGTTCTTAAGACAAGGGACAAGACCCCTTTGATTTAGGGATCCATTTCCTTTTTCTTGTCCTAATCAAGCATGATAGGTTTTCCTTTCTAAGTGGCAAATTTTCAGCCATTGGATGTCCCTTGCTTGGCTAAAATTATTTTTGTAGGATAAGGATGTTTTGTCATAATGCTATGTATTATTATCCACTTGTTGAAATTATGATGTAGGATATAGATATTTTGTCCTAATGCCATGTATTATTACATACTTGTTGAAATTATGAATGTAGGATATAGATGTTTTGTCTTAATGCCATGTGACCTAATCTTGATTATTATTATACTACTATTTCCTCACATGATTATTATTATTTTTCTTCTTGGATTTGGGTTCATTCTTACCCATTTCCTTTGGTTTGGCTAAAATTCTACCTTTAATGGAAGGCTTGGTCACATTTTTATAATTTTTGGGCTATCGGTCCAACTTCTATATCCTAGTCCAAGTCAATGTTTTATTTCTTGCTTAAGTTATCCAATGGACTTGCTAGAAACTTATGTGAAGTGGAAAAACTCTATATGAAGTGTCCATAGGTGAAAGCCCAATTTATGGGTGGAGATGTTAAACTTAGAAATTTTTAACTCTTGAATTAGGAAAAAAAATACCTTAATTCAATTTTCTTAAAATTTTAAGACCTTTACTTACTTTACAAAAATTTATCTTTCTTACTAAAGAATTTTGCCTATCTTTCGTATGTTATTTCTAATTTTTCCTATTAAGTTTTTTCTCTTTACTTGTTTCCTTAATGTTAGAAACATTTTCTATGCATACACATAAGGTGAAGAATTTCTGAGGATTATATTTCCTTAGATATCTAAAAATTGTCTAATAAATTTTATTTACTTAATTTAATATTTATGTATCTTTAAAGAAACAAAATTAGGGATGTTACATTAAATATTTATGTACCTTTATTAATAAAAGAAACAAAATTAAGGATGTTACATTTCACTCCCCCTAAAAGAAATTTTGTCCTCAAAATTTTAGAAATTATCTAATAAGAACAATTGTTGATATTTCTTCCTCATAACTTCTTCCAGCTCCCAAGTTACTTCTTTCAGAGTCAAACCTTCCCATAACACCTTAACTAGGGGAATGGTTTTATTTCTCAGTTGCTTCACATCGGTGTCCAATATGGATGTAGGTACTAGCTGATATGTCATGTTCTCCTTTATTTGGATTGGTTCATCCCATATTATATGTGAAAAATCTGGAAGATACTTTCATAGCTGTGATACATGGAAAACATTATGCAGGTTGGACAAATTAGGTCGGAGGGTAACTTGATATGCTGACATCCCCACTTTCTTCAGAATTTGGTAGGGTCCCAAAAATCGCAGACTTAACTTTCTAGTTTTGAGAGACCTACCAATTCCAATAGTTGGGGAAAGTTTCAGAAATACATGGTCTCCTTCCTTAAACTCTAGAGGTCTATGTCTCTTATCATAGTAACTCTTTTTCCGACTCTGAGCTGTAAGTATTTTGTCTTGTATCATCTTGATTTATTTAATGGTTTGTTGAACTAGATCAGGACCCAGCAAGTTCTTTTCTCCTACCTCAAACCAACATAGTAGAAATCGGTACTTCCTACCGTATAAAGCTTCGTAGGGGGCCATCTTAATACTAGAGTGATAGTTATTATTATAAGCAAACTCCATTAAAGGTAGGTATTTATCCCATACTTTACCTTGCTCTATCACACACGCCCTCAATATATCTTCTAGGGTTTGCATGGTTTGTTCTGTCTGCCCATAAGTTTGAGGATGGTAGATAATACTGAACCGCAACTGAGTTCCAAAAGCCTCCTGTAATGCCTCCCAAAACCTCGATGTGAACCTCGGATCTCTATTAGAAATGATATTTAAGGGAATTCCATGTAGTCTAACTATTTCCTGGACGTATAATTAGGCTAATTTATCTAGTGAATTGTTAATTTTTATGGACAAAAAGTGAGCACATTTGGTTAATTTGTCAACTATTACCCAGATAGAGTCATGTTCAACTGAAGTCTTAGGTAAACCCACGACAAAGTCCATCGAATACTGTCTCATTTCCATTTAGGGATCTTAAATGGTTGTAAAAATCTTGCTAGTTCTTGATGCTCTACCTTCACCTTCTGACAAATGAGACATTTTGTCACAAACTCGGCAATGTTGTTTTTCATCCCTAGCCACCAATACATCCTCTTTAAATCCTGGTACATTTTAGTGCATCTAGGATAGACTGTGTATTTACTCTGATGTGTTTCCTGCAGGATCTTAGTCCTCAACTCTGGTTCTTGAGGGACACAAATCCTTCCCTGATACATGATTGCTCCATCTTCCATGACAAAAAAATTACCTTGATCTTTATGATCTTGTAAGTATTGGTCGTGAGCTTGAGCCTCTTTGATTTGGGCTCTAAGGTCACACCCTATACTTAAACCATTAATGATTAGCTTCTTTGGAATAAGAGTAGTGGCCAACTTCAAATTTTGAAACTCCTTTAGCATCTGCATCTTATACACCATCATTTGACCCATGTGTAGATATTTTTGACTCAAGACATTAGCTACAACATTCTCCTTTCCTAGATGATACTTTATCTTAAACTTATAGTCATTGAGAAATTTTACCCATCTTCGTTGTCTCATATTTGACTCATTCTGATAAAAAAGGCACTTAAGACTCTTATGATCATAGTATACTTCAAATGTTGCACCATATAAATAGTGTCTCCAAATCTTTAAGGCAAACACTACTGCTGCCAATTCAAGATCATAGGTTGAATAATTTCTTTCATGGGGTCTTAGTTGCCTTGAGGCATAAGCAACTACTCTCTTGTCTTGCATTAGCACACACTCTAGCCCTTTCTTTGAAGCGTCACTATACACTTCAAAATGTCTTGTGGGGTCTGGAATAACTAAAATAGGAGGAATTGTCAATTTTGTTTTAAGCTCCTGGAAACTAACTTCACATTGATCAGTTCATTTGAAATAACTTCCTTTCTTGGTCAATTTAGTCAATGGCAAGGCTATACGAGAGACGTTTTGTATAAACCTCCTGTAGTAACCTGCCAAACCCAAGAAACTTCTAACTTCTGTAAACGTCTTTGGCCTTTTCCATTGAATCACTTCTTCCATCTTGCTAGGGTATACGGCTACCCCTTTATTGGAAATAACATGTCAGAGAAATTTTACCTCTGATAGCCAAAATCCACACTTCTCCAATTTGGCATACAATTTTTTCTCTTTCAACACTTGCAGCACAATTCGGAGATGTTGTTCATGTTCTTTCTCACTCTTAGAATATATCAAGATGTCATCAATGAATATTACCACAAATTGATCTAGGTAGGATAAAAAAATGCAATTTATGTAATCCATGAAAATTGCAGGTGTATTTGTCAAGCCGAAGGGCATTACGAGAAACTCATAGTGTCCATACCTAGTCCTGAAGGCTATTTTTGGTACATCCTCCTCCTTGATCCTAATCTGATGATATCCCGATCTCAAGTCAATTTTAGAAAAGATGGAGGCTCCCTTTAGTTGATCTAATAAATCATCTATTTTAGGGAGATGATACCTATTTTTGATAGTCACCTTATTCAGCTATCTGTAATCTATGCATAGTCTCAAGCTTCCATCTTTCTTCTTAACAAACAATACAAGAGCTCCCTAAGGTGATACACTTGGTTTAATGACTAACAATTCCTCCAACTGCTTCTTAAATTTCTGTAGTTCCTTTGAGGCCATTCTATAAGGTGCAATAGAGATAGGCCCTGTCCTAGGTAGGAGATTAATAGAGAACTCTATCTCTCTCTTGGGAGGTAAGCCTGGAATATCTGATAAAAATACTTTAGGAAACTCGTTGGCTATTGGGATTTCCTCAAACTTCAGTTCAACTTCTAGATTTGATAAGTGCAAGAGAATGTATCCAAGTACTCCATTCTTCAACTCCTTATTGACTTGATTGGCATTCAGAATCAATAACTGGATCTCCTCTTCTGAAGTAGGAGTAGAAATTCAATGGTCTTGTTACAACAATCAGTAAGACTCGATTTCTAGACATCCAGTCTAACTCTAAAATGACATAAATACCTTTTAAAGGTAGACAGATGAGGTATATAGAAAAAGTTTTCTCCTAAATAATGACCTGACAGTCTTTACATACAGAGGAAGTTAAGACCCTTTCCCCCGTGGGAGTTACTACATATAGCTCATAGGGGGTTTCAGAAATAGGATACAAAACTCCCTAATACATTCTTCCGATATAAATGAATGACTAGCATTAGAGTTAAATAACACCATAAGAGCAAATCCAATGATGTAGCATGTACCTTGAACCATTTCAAAAGATTAACCTGCCTCTTGGTCACTCAAGGTGAAAACCCTTTCTTTCACTTGAGGTCTTGGTTCAAGCTACTTCTCCATATTCTGTGGGCAGTTCTTTGCATAATGACCTTTCTATCCCCATTTGAAGCAAACATCATATCCCATGTAGCATGGCCGGTTACCATGCATATATGTCTTCACTTAGTACACTTGACTATAGAAAAGTTTTGTTGGAAGGGTCGGGGACTTCCAGTCATTAGCCTCTTGCCAGTATCCTATCCTTTTCCTCCAACATTTCTGCCAGAGTTTTGTGGACCATTCCTCCTTTTCCAAAATTTTTGTCTTTGTTTCTCATCTGCCACTGCCCTCACGCTCTTCTCCAGGAGTCTGCATTTATTTATTAAAGGTAAAAACTTCTTGATCTCCATAGCTACAACAGCATTCCTTATCTCCGGATTCAATCCCGCTTCAAACTTAACAGCCTTCCATGCTTTATTGGGGTTAAATCGCAGGTAAGAGAAGAACTTAGACAACTCCTCAAATTTCAAGATGTACTAGTCTACGGTCATGATGCCCTGCCTAAGTTGGAGAAATTTAATCTCTTTCTCCGCCCGAACAGTACTTGAGAAGTACTTTTCCAAAAATGTGTCTTCGAACGCTTGCCAGGTAATCTGCCTTCCTTGATGAGTTAAAAGTTCTTTAGCTCCACGCCACTAGTATTCTACTTCATCTTTCAGCATATATGCAGCGAAGATAACTTGCTTCTTCTCAGTACAACCCATGACTTCAAAGATTTTCTTTAGTTCCTTTATCCACCTTTCAACTACAATTGGGTCAAAGCCGCCTTGAAAACAAGGTGGTCTAGTCCTTAGGAACTCAGATATGCCGTTATCATTCCCTGCCATCTGGTTATTAACACCATTCTCACCATTTGGGTTATTAGCATTCTAGAGGTATTGTAGAATTTGATTGGTGGTCGTGACCTGGTCTCGAATTGCTGTGGCAAGGTTGTGCCGGGTTTCTTTCACATTGTTTACCAAAATCCTCCTTGGTGGTGCCATTTCCTACTGTGGCAAAAACAAAGTTATGCTGCTATTGAGGTGATCAAGCCCAATAGTTAGTTTCAAAAATATTTAACAGCAGTCATAACACCACCTCGGCATATAGTTTGGAAACACTAGTAATTTCTTACCTATATGAAATCACTGATCCCCTACACAGCACAACCACAACATACTCAAGACATTATAAAATCGATTCAGATAACCATCCATCCACTGGTCATCTAGGATCAACCTGCACTAATACCAATTATGTAACAACTCCATTTATGTAACAAATTTTCTTTCTTTCTATATTTGTAAAATTCTATGAAGTTATTATTTCGTTACAACTTAATTCAAAATAACATTTATTTAATTTATACAATATTGATCATTAATTTACAAACATCTGTACAAAAGTCTAACATATACATATTAGCCCTAATCATCCACGTAAACTACTTCTGAGGACACTGGTGCGGGTTGCGGCATCTTCACTAAAATTTCAGTCACGTCTATTACAGATATATCTGATATAATTGGTAGTTTCCCAAGGTAGGGTAGCTCGATCCAACGTACAACAATAATAAGTGTCATAGAAAATAGCTGCATAGTTAATCTTCTGAACATGATATGGAAAAATAGTAATAATTAAATCCCAGTAAGTTCAACAATAAATCATCATCAATATAGCTCATCACATCATGTTCATCTGTATAAGCTACAGCAAAAACCTTTGGTCACATGAATGCACTTTATCTATACCCATAAAAATTGTACAGTAATGACATGTATGACAGGATTAACTATTTTCAGAATATCATATGATGGCTATCAATTTATTCTCATATCAAACTACCTCGGTCAGGGTGAGTATTTTCTACTCTCTAGTATAAGTTTTTCTCACTCCGTCTGACATGGCACACTTTCTCTTTCTTTTCTCATTAACATAATCATAACCGTTGGTAGGGCGTCTCCTACTTGTGCACCACACGGATTGCCATGTGACCGTGCTCATTCCTTTTCTTTTCACCATAATAGTCAAAAATATGATTTCAATAACACACACTTAAGATGGTAAGAAGTTCATACAAAAGCAATGACTATGGCATATAATAGTCATTTATTATTTTTATTTATAAGACTCTTATTTTTTAAATATTATTTTTATCTCTTTATTTTTTTGATACAAGTTTTCATCCTATCTGACCTTCTCTTACTAATTAAAGCATAAAGCCCTCATTTTAACTCCGATTTAGGTGATATTGGTGTTACCTTAAAGATAACACAATTATCTAAAACTATTATGTTGAATAGTTTAACCAAATATTAAATATTCTTGGTGATATTACTCCCTCAAGTGATAGGTTATTCCTTCTCGGGTAGGTTCTGACCTCTACTTACTAATCTATCCATATCTCTCCCATATGAATTCCAAATTATGTGATTCCAGTGGCTAAAATTCCGTTACACATATATCTATAATTTTTATGTTAACCATTTATTGTAATTCACTACAGAATGTTCCCAGAAATCCAAACATAGAAGATTTCCTAACAGATTTTTCCCTGATTAATCATTTTTTGACCATTGCTTACTAATCAGAACTTATCTACCTCATATAGACTCCAAATTGAGTGATTCCAGTGGCTAGATATACATTTTTCATGTTAACCATTTCTTTTAATTCTTAATCAATTCTTCCCAGAATTTTAAAAATAAAAGCTTCCCTGGTTACCCCAAAATCCAGTTTTCTAACCAATCATTTCCTAATGTTTTAGTTTATCATTATATTACATCCTCTTCCATTTTCTTTACATATAATATTATTCTATCAATTTTTCACCACATTCAAATATACAAAATAGCAGCATGAAAATCATTAAATTTTACCACCCATAGCCATACCTATGCAGAACTTTCTACACCAACCGTAATGTCCAAAACATCCATCATATGCAAAATAACATGTAACATGATATATCAACATCCATGACCAATCATCAAAGTAACAAATATTGTAAATTTCATCAAAGTTATAAGATCAAAACCCCATATAAATGTTACGAATTTCAAAACTTTTCTTCAAAAAGAGATATTGTTAAACCTACCTAAGGATCTCCCTAGCTCACTTAATGAATTCGTTTTCTTGTTTCCTCTTGAAGGAAGTAGCAAGATTCCTTCCTTCCCTTAGCTCTTCTAGCAGCTTGAACACTTAGTGCTCTAGACTTCTCCTTTCACTTTCTTCCTCTCCTTTCCACACTCTACCTTGCTTATGTTTTTACTCTCCCTTACTTGGATGAAATTCTAATGTTATAAGGGTGGATTTTGCTTAAATAGACTATCAAATAATTCACCTTTCATGATCATGGGTCTACTTTATCACAATTAGGATGCACTTGGTTGATTTTTTAGAAAACAAACAACTCATGTTCTTGTCTTCCTCTTCCTTAGTCAAGATATGCATAGGAAAAGGAGATTTATATTTTGAAAATTATGGTAATATGTTCTTAAGACAAGGGACAAGGTCCCTTTGATTTAGGGATTCATTTCCTTTTTCTTTTGTCTTAATCAAGCATGATAGGTTTGCCTTTCTAAGTGGAAAATTTTCAGCTATTAGATGTCCCTTGCTTGGCTGAAATTATTTGTGTATGATAAGGATGTTTTGTCATAATGCTATGTATTGTTACCCACTTGTTGAAATTATGAATGTAGGATAGGGATGTTGTTTCCTAATGTCATGTATTATTACCTACTTGTTGAAATTATGAATGTAGGATATAGATGTTGTCTTAATGTCGTGTGACCTAATCTTGATTATTATTGTACTACTATTTCCTCACATGATTATTATTATTTTTCCTCTTGGATTTGGGCTCACTCTTACCCATTTCCTTTGCTTTGACTAAAATTATACCTTTCATGGAAGGCTTGGATACATTTTTATAATTTTTGGACTATCGGTCCAACTTCTATATCCTAGTCCAAGTCATTGTTTTATTTCTTGCTTAGGTTATCCAATGTTAAATCATGTATGAGGAATTTTCAAATTTTAGGGGCAGCATATGACTAACCATATAAAAGATTGTATTGTTATCTATATTTAAATCTTTGGTGCAAATTTTAGTATGAGCTAGAATTTTGCTTCTAATGTTCTAGACACTGCTTATTCTTTCTTATACCAGGGAACACTAGACATTGATTCATTTAATTTGCATGCATCCTTATTTACTTCCAATAGCCTCAATATTCTAGTAAATACAATTTTATTGAAGCTAAATTTAATTCCACGAATCATAGAACGAAATTCTAATGATTCTTCGTCATTCTAGATTAGTGAAAATGGGTCTAATAGTTGTTGGGGAGTATGCAATTTGGAAGCTAAGATATTTTTCCATGCCCTGAGTCTTGATCAAATGACTTAATTTTAAGTGTTCCTTATCCTAAAAGTATAGGTTAAAGTACATACTCGGTACCATCATGCAGTCTATGAAAGTTTTTTGATATCTCTTCTCTTGCTTTGTTGTAGTGAGTAATGGTCGAGAAGTTGAGAATGAACTAGATCTACCCGCTGATACTCTTAGTCTCTTGAATGAAGCCTTTAGAGCCATTTAGAGCAAAATGAGTTTAACTTTTGGAGATTTTAGTCGAGGAAACCATAGCCATGATTTTGAGAAAAATGTAAAGTTTTTTTTAGAAATTTAGGGATAATTAATGGATTTGAGATATGGGTTTTGATTTAGATGGTTTTTAGGAGGAATTATCAATGGTTTTTTGTTCTAATTTGAAAATAAGGACTACGAATTTCAGTGATTCGAGAGAGAGAAGGTGGAAGTTTACTAAGAGAAATGAAAAGAATTTTGGAGTTTTTGGGTTTAAGGCTGAACATCAACCAACTATCATATTGGGCATTCAATTGTTTTACATGGATTTATGATATTTTTATTTAATATCAGTTGACTGTCATTACACTAGTCAATTGAATTGACTGTAGAATTTCAAAAGTCGTGACCCGCTCTATATATCAGTCGATTTGTCCATATATTAGACAATTGATGTAACATCTCGTAATTTTTAGATATTTTCCTTATAAATTCTTCACCTTATGTATATGCATAGAAAATGTTTCTACCATTAAGAGAACAAATAAAGAGGAAAAACCTAATAGGAAAAACATAAATTAGAAATAACATACTAAAGAGATGCAAAATTCTTGGATAAGGAAGATAAATTTTTAGAAACAAGTAAAGGTCTTAAAATTTCGAGAACATTGGATTAGGGTAATTTTTCCTAATTCAAGAACTAGAGTTGCTAAGTTTAAAACATTTACCCATACATTGGGCTTTTACCTATGGACACATCATGTAGAGTTTTTCCACTTCAAATAAGTTTCTAGCAAGCCCATTGGATAACCTAAGCAAGAAATAAAACATAGACTTGGACTAGGATATAGTATTTGGACCAATAGCCCAAAAATTATGAAAATGTGACCAAGCCCTCCAAGAAAGGTAGAATTTTATCCAAAACAAAGAAAGTGGGTAGGAATAAGCCCAAATCCAAGAGGAAAAATAAAATAAAATAAATTAGGTGATGATATAATAATGTAATAATAATAAAGATTAGGTTACATGGCATTAAGACAAAAATTTAGCAAGTGGTGTGATTCTACATTCATCATTTTGGCAAGTGGCACAATAATACAAGGCTTTAGGACAAAAACATCTATATCCTACACTCATAATTTTAGCAAGTGGTATGATAATACATGGTATTAGGACAAAACATCCCTATCCCACACAAATAATATCAACCAAATAATGGAGATTCAAGGGTTAGAAATTTGCCACCTAAAAAGGCAAACCTTTCATAATTGTTTAAGACAAAAGAAAATGGAAATGAATCCCTAAATCAAAGGGACCTTGTCCCTTATCTTAAGAACATATCATCATAATTTTCAAAATACAAATCTCCTTTTTCTATGCATATCTTGACTAAGGAAGAGGAAGACAAGAACATAAGTTGTTTGTTTTTCAAAAATTCAACAAAGTGTATCCTAATTGTGGTAAGAAAACCCACCCTTACAACATTAGAATTTCGTCCAAGTGAGGGAGAGGAAAAATAGAAGCAAGGTAGAGTGAGGAAAGGAGAGGAAGAAAGGAAGAAAGAGGAAGGAGAAGTCTAGGGGACTAAGTGCTCCAGGTAAGTTTAACAATATTTCTTTTTGAAGAAAACTTTTGAAACTTATAATATTTATACGAGATTTTGATGTTATAACTTTTATAATTGGTCATGATGTTGCTATATCATGTTACATATTGATCTTGCATGTGATGTATGTTTGAATACTTAGGTTGGTGTAGATAGTTCTGCATGGGTATGGCTATGGGTGGCAGAATTTTAAGTTTCGGTGTTTTAATTTTTGGGAACAATCTATAAGGAATTAAAATAAATGGTTAACATAAGCATTATAGCTATATGTGTCATGGAGTTTTAGGCACTAGAATCATTCAATTTGGAGTCCATATGAAGAAGCTATGGTCCGATTAGTAAGTAAAGGTTAGAAAATGGTTCATCAGGGAAGAATATGTTAGGATAGCTTCTGTATTTTAATTTCTGGAAATTATATGTAGGGAATTAAAATAAATGGTTAACAAACGAATTAAAGATATATGTGTCACAGATTTGTAGCCACTGGAATCATTGAATTTGGAGTCCATATGAGGTAGATATGATCCAATTAGTAGTCAAAGGTCAGAAAATGGTTCATCAGGGAAGAATATATTAGGACAGCTTCTATATTTTAATTTCTGGGAATTATCTGTATGGAATTAAAATAAATGGTTAACATAAGAATTATAGCTAAGTGTGTCATGGATTTTTAGCCACTGTAATCATTCAATATGGAGTCCATATGAGGAAGATATGAGCTGATTAGTAGTCAAAGGTCAGAAAATGGTTCATAAGGGAAGAATATGTTAGGACAGTTTCTGTATTTTAATTTCTAGAAATTATTTGTATGGAACTAAAATAAATGGTTAACATAAGAATTATAGATATGTGTTTCATGGAGTTTTAGGCACTGGAATCATTCAATTTGGAGTCTATATGAGGAAGATATGAGCTGATTAGTAGTCAAAGGTCAGAAAATGGTTCATCAGGGAAGAATATGTTAGGATAGCTTCTGTATTTTACTTTCTAGGAATTATCTGTATGGAATTAAAATAAATGGTTAACATAAGAATTATATCTATGTGTGTCATGGAGTTTTAGACACTGGAATCATTCAATTTGGAGTCCATATGAGGAAGATATGAGCTTATTAGTAGTCAAAGGTCAGAAAATGGTTCATCAGGGAAGAATATGTTAGGATAGCTTCTGTATTTTACTTTCTGGGAATTATCTATATGGAATTAAAATAAATGGTTAACATAAGAATTATAGCTATGTGTGTCATGGATTGTTAGCCACTGGAATCATTCAATTTGGAGTCCATATGAGGAAGATATGAGCTAATTAGTAGTCAAAGGTCAGAAAATGGTTCATCAGGGAAGAATATGTTAGGATAGCTTCTGTATTTTAATTTATGGGACTTATTTGTATGGAATTAAAATAAATGGTTAACATAAGAATTATAGCTATGTGTGTTATGGATTTTTGGCCACTGGAATAATTCAATTTAGAGTCCATATGAGGAAGATATGAGCTAATTAGTAGTCAAAGGTCAGAAAATGGTTCATTAGGGAAGAATATGTTAGGACAGCTTCTGTATTTTAATTTCTGGGAATTATCTGTATGGCATTAAAATAAATGGTTAACATAAGAATTATATCTATGTGTGTCATGGATGTTTAGCCACTGGAATCATTCAATTTGGAGTCCATATGAGGAAAATATGAGTTGATTAGTAGTCAAAGGTCAGAAAATGGTTCATCAGAGAAGAATATGTTAGGATAGCTTCTGTATTTTAATTTTTGAGAATTATCTGTATGGAATTATAATAAATGGTTACCATAAGAATTATAGATATGTGTGTCATGGAGTTTTAGCAACTGGAATTACTCAAGTTGGAGTCCATATGAAGTAGATATGGTATGATTAGTAGGTAGAGGTCAGGACCTATCCGAGAAGAAATAATCTATACATTTAGGGAGTAATATCACCTTGATTTCTTAATATTTCGCTATAATGTTCAACATAATAGTTTTAGATAATTGTTTTGTATTGAAATTGACACCAAGATCACCTACATCAGAGTTAAATTGAGGGAGTTATGCTCTGATTAGTAAGAGAATGTTAGATAGGATGAAAACCTGCATCAAGAAAATAAAGAAATAAAATTAGTATTTAAAAAAGAAGATGAATCTTAATAAATGACTAGTATAGCCATAGCTATTTCCATTGTATGAACTTCTTACCATCTTAAGTGTGAAATTCTGAGCTGAAAATATTTTATAAAGTGATATTTGAAATGGTTATGTTCATGGCATGATTACCAATTATTTTTGGTAATAGTTATATTTTGATGAACATACTTGTTATTGAAAGCATATTTTTGGCTATCATTGTGAAAAGAAAAGAAATGAGCACGGTCACATGGCAATCCGTGTGGTGCACCAGTAGGGGACGCCCTACCAACGGTTATGATCATGTTAATGAAAAAAGAAAGAGAAAGTGAGCCATGTCGGACGGAGCGAGAAAAGCCCGTACCGAAGAGTAGAGGATACTCACCCTGACCGGGGTAGCTTGAAATGAGAATAAGTTGATGGCCATCATATGATATTTTGAAAATAGTTAATCCTGTCATACATATTATTACAGTATGATTCTTATGTGCATAGATATAATGCATTCATGTGACCAAAGATATTTTCTGTAGTTTATACAGCTGAACATGACGTGATGAGCTATATTGATGATGATTTATTTTTGAACTTACTGGGATTTAATTCTCACTATATTTCCATATCATGTTCAGAAAATTAGTTATGCAGCTTTTTCTATGGCTCTAGCTTTTAGTGCACATTGGATCGAGTTACTTTATGTTGGGCAGATCTCAGAATCAAATAAGATGTTTGTGGTCGAGTTGGCTCAGATCCCGGTGAAGGTGCAACCACCCGCACCTGTATCTCTGGAATTGGTCAACCAAAATAAACAAGATGTAAATATCTATGTGTTTGATATGTTGTATGTACGCTTTGATTAATGACGTGTAAGTGAACTCAATATTGTATAATAATAATTAAAAAAAAGGTTGTTACAATTGATATCGTCATCAATCAATTGATTGATCAACTGGTGTCTTTTGGAGTTTATCAGTTAACCGTATCTACAACTAATAGCTTCTGGATTTGCTTGCAGTTAACTGATGCCTATATTAGGTGACTATATATTAGTGTCTATCCATTGATTCCTCAACTAGTAGTTTTTGGAATTTCTTGTAGGCGACTAATCCCACTGTTAGTTGACTTTTTCCGTACATGCATTAGTTGATTGCTCATTAAGTAATGTCTAGGTTAAATTTAGCAAGAGACTAGTTGATTTATGTAGTTGATTGGTGTTGCATTTTTTAGTTCTAATAGCTAGCAATTGATGAAATAGTGGATTGGTTTGGGTGCAGTCAACTGTTCATCAATTTCCTAGTGTAGGTGTATCTCAAAGTGCAACATTTCAACAAGACAAAATGCTGCATTTTGAGACAGCATTGCCTGGATGCAACAGGTAATCCATTTCTGCAAGAAGAAAGAGAAAGAGGCAAAAAAGGAAAAAAGAGGAAGAATTGAAAGAAAAAAAATATTGATGAATTGAATTGTCACATGGCATTAAGAAAGATTCTATTAATGGTGTTAAATAAACATAATGCTCATTTTTTTTAAATAGAATAAAATAAAAATAAATAAAACTTGAAGAACATAATTAAATATGAAAAAAAGGTATTTTTGTCTATTATTTTTTAATATACATTTATGTCAAAATTATTTATTTATATTTTAAAAAAAATTTAAAATATATTTTTGAAATATTTATCATGAGGTTCCACAGTAAAAATATGATACATGGAGAAAATTTTTACAAGAACCTATTTGAGTTGCAAAAAATATTTATGTATCATATTTTTGTTGTAAAATTTAGTAACAAACATTTTAAAAATTGTACCTAAATCATTTCTTATGTTTTAGTCTAATAATGTTTTAAATTTTTTTGATGTTACTGTTTAATGAACACTTGTTGTTTGAGACTTATGTTAAATATTGGCTTAATTTTATTTGAGTATTTTGTCTTGAAAAAGTTCAAAAAATAAAAAAATGTGTTTAAATAATTTTTTTAAAAGTAATTTTTTCTCTCAATAAATATGGACTCGATTAATAAAATTGAACTTTATCTATTAAAGAGTTTTTTTATTCAATTCCTATTAATTCTTTATTCACTACAAGAAAAGGTTAGGATTACAATGGAAATATAATGACGGTTACAAAAATTGTTGTTATATCGTGATATAGTGATAGTCATATGATATACTCATAATTAAGCATAATTTTAATACATTTAAACTTAATTTTTATTTTATTTAAGTAAAATCTGACTATGAATTAGTTTAGTTTTGTGTTTTGTATTGTAAGAGCAAAAAAGAAGAAAAGAGGAGAAAAAGAGAAGAAATTCATGAAAAAATACTGAATTGTAGGGATTCTAAACTTTTCAGTACTAATCAGATCATAAATCCTTTATATGAACTCCAATTAAAGTGATTCAAGTTCTTGAGAAAATTTAAGACAATAATCTTCAAATTTTTGTTGAATTTTGGCAAATTTAGGAGAATTCAGAGCGTCACAATGTTCAAAATTTAGAACTACGGTGTAGTAAGATGAATCCTTACCTTTCATCATTAATTTAGGTATATCTCTTTCAAATTAGCTTTGATTAAGATAATTCTAAAGATTATGGAAATCTATGATAAAGAGCTACAACTTTGATGTTGAGCACTTTCGTAAATTCTAAAAAAATAAAAGTACCACGGTGCCAACAACTTAGCGCCTTGGTATTACATAACTTGCTTATAGAGCTGTCTGCACTGCCAGTTCTCGTCATTGCAACATGGATTTTAACGTTATTTTTAGAGTTATTTTACTCCAATTGAAGCCCAAAAGCTCAATAATTGACTTGGAATTCATTTAGGACTCTCCAATATATAAATAAGAGGAAAAGCCAACAGTAAAAGGGCATACAATCCTCTAATCATAAAATTATCAATTTTTCTTCTTTTCTTCTTCTCTTAGATTCTCTCATGGCCCTACGTGGCTAATTTTCTTTCTTTTTTTTTTCTTGTGGAGGGAGATTGAAACCTCAAGGATCTTTTATGCATTGTGAGATGTGAATTTGAGTTTATTAATTCAGTTTTAATTGAGTATTGATTATTCATAATTTCTTATTCCCATGATTGTTCCAACTGATACCTAGGGTGCACACTAGTGATTTCATTGTTTCAACCTAACACTTAATCATATATTGAACAAATTTTTCATCATTATGATTCAAGAAGAAAATATGATTAATAATTGTATGATTATGAATTATTAATTCTATGGTGAATGATTGACTAAATTTAATATAGCCGATGTGTCTATGTTATTTTAGCTCTATCAGTTTCTCTAATTCTTTTTGTAGTTAATAAGTTATACTTTACCAATATGCTAAAGAGTACTTGTTAATTAGGGTTAATTGAGGCGATCGTCATCAATTACTAAATTTAAGGAGGAACATGGATAAAATCTCAAGTGGTAGATACTTAGTTTAAAATTGATTATGTTGTCAATGATCAATGCGATTCCTTGATAGTGGATATAAACTGAAACCAACGCTTCCATCGTTAATCACTCTCTTTTATTTTTTTTATTTGCAATCATTCTCTTTCTACTTTACTAGCTTATTTACAATACTCAAACCCCCTTATTTGATTCACAAAAGGTAATACTATTCTTTGTGGGATCGACCCTTACTCCCACTACTACAAGTTAGTTTTGAGATGAAGTATTTATTATATTTGGTGTACTTGTGACAGTATCTAACATTATAGGTGAGCCTTTGTTAATTAACGACGGTTCACCTATAACTGTCGTTAAATTTTTACCATTCATGGGAATTTGTAATATTTAATGGCAGTTCTGTTGTAATGGTTGTTACTTTAGGTACGGGTATGTTAAAATCATCGTTAAGACTACACTTAACAATGATTTATCAATAGTTGTCGTTAAATTTTAACCGTTCATGCATGGAAATTTGTAAATATTTAACGACGGTTTCATGGTAAGCTGTCATTGTGTCATTCAATTCTTAATAATGGTTTATCTTATAATCGTCGTTAAGTTCTTATATTTTCCACTTCCCTCTTCATTTTTTGCCATTACTGCCCATGTGTGCATCTTCCTCCCTCTATCTTATCTCTCCAACCAGTTGTGCAACTCATTTGTTCTCTTCTTTGTGCTAGTTCGCTCATCATTTTTTGTCATACCCGCGTGCATACAAGTAAGTTCTCCTCCCTCATTGTCAGCTTGGTTTTCTTTATAGCTTGTCCACGTATGCTTGAATGATTGTTTTTAGATTGAATATATATTGTTATGTGGCTCTTTTGTATTTAAACTTATTTTTATATGCTCCTATAATTATTTTTAGATTGAATATATATTGTATTGTGGCTTTTTTTTATATTTAAACTTGTTTTTATATGCTTCTATGATTATTTTCAATCTGAATATTAATTGTATTATGGCTCTTTTGTATTTAAACTTGCTTTTATATGCTTTTATGATTAAGGTTTCAATGCGAGCCCTTTGTTTAATGACTATCCTGTAATTATTTAATGGCTTATTTCCTATAGGAATCCTTATGAGCTCAAAGCTAGCTTCTAAATTAATTTGCTTAGTTATTTCAATTGTGAATGCTAAAAAATAAAAATTTTTATAGAAAATGTTTAGAAATAATGTGCTTGTTGATGGGCATGTCATTCTTAATTTTATGAATTCCAAACGACACAATATCTAGTTCTAAATTGTCATTATTAATGGGTTTGGTTTGACAATATTCATTGATTAGGTGTTTTTAGGCTTGGGATTTTTTTTATAGAAAAAGAAATTGTGTTAGAAAAGGATTAGGAAAATAGTACAAAAGTTATGGAAGATAAGAAATTTTCACACCAAGATAAGAGCCAAAACCCAAAACAGAATCAAAGAAACTTAAAAACCAAAGCATAAAAATATTTCATGCTTCTGAAAAAATGTTTGGGTGATTATTTTTGGATTGAGATAAGGTATATACTTGATAAAAGAGAAATTTATGTATTTTATTGCTATATCTTATCCCTTATTTCATAGTAAACTTATGATTATTTTCCTGTTTCTTGTTCTATTTGGTTTTGCTTACTTTGGATACTGCTTTGGTTTGTTTTATGTTTGTAGGTGAGAAAAAGAGGCCAATAAGCAAGGAAAAACACTAATGTGAAGAACCATATAGACTTGGAATACGTTGAGGAAGAATGAAGGAGCAAGCCTAGAAGAAATTAGAAAAATTTGAGCTTGGTAGCCCTAAACACAGCCAAGCCGTGCATGGTGTTGCATGAAGCACAGTCAAGCCGTGCTCTGTGTAAAATTAGGAGAAATTCCCAGATTTTTGGCCTGAAGCATGGCAAGGACGTGTCATGAAGCATGATCATGCTTTGTGTCTGTACAGTTTGTATTTTTTAAGGTTTTGAGTAGCCAAAAGGATATATATACATGGGGAAATGCAGAGAAAGACATCTAGACATATTGAGATGTATTTTTACTAAGTTTTGGGCTTGGGAAACACCATTAGATTAGGTTTTTATTAGAATCATTGTTCAATTGATGTTTTTAGAGTAGATTTAAGATTGATTCAAGTTTGTATCTCTTATTCTATATATTCTACAATTCAATTTTTATTTTTCTATCCCTACACTCGTCTTTTCTACTCTTTTTTCTCTTAGTTTGTATTGAACACTTATGATTTATTTAATGAATTTGATGATGATTTATCTTTCCATTATGCATGAGTAGATATTAATTTAGGGTTTCAGTAAACTCACTTATGATGTGATGATACATTGTTAATAAGAGTTGTTGGAACCCTATTTAAGATTATTTATGGTTAATTAGGATTGACTATTATGCATCTATTATATGAGTTGATAGAATGATTGATCACCAATCTATCACGTCTTAGATTATTAATCGATGAACTGAAAGGTGAAAGTTAAAATCAGAACTTAATAGTTAATTAGGGATATCTTAATCACAAAAGTTGTTTAAGGTTATCTAAGAATTGAATCAATTAGTGGGCACAAGAAAACATTTTAATTGAATTCCATGGTGGGCATAGAACTTAATGGACTTAGTTTGAGTTAAGAATCACGAAGGTAGGTAATTGGATTAAACTAGGTACGATTAGTAACACTTGAAAGAGGTTATCAGTTAATTAAGACTAAACCATCCCCAATTAACTAAATAATTACAATAAGAGGCACATATTGATTATTGAATATCATAAGTGTAGTAAACCCTAACCCTAGGCTTTTTTTAATTGAATTTCTTATTAGCTTAATTGTGATATACTCTCTATCAAATTTTATTGATTTAGATAGCTTGTTTCGTATAATTCTAGTAGTTGATCTTTGTTCTCAGTGGATACGACTCTTACTCGCTGGACTAGCTACAGCTGTGCCATATGCTTGCGGTTAACTAGTAAAACGATCACAAAAAGTTTTTGGCATTATTGCTGGGGAACGAAAGTGTCAATATTAGATATTTTGCGAAATAGCTAGACTAAATCCTTTTTTTTGCTTATTTTCTCTTGCTGATTTTTATCTATTTTCTTCCTTTATAGGTGTGTTTCTATTTTATACAAAGGGATCGTGAATTCTATGTAAAATTTGACCCCGGAGATTGAACACACCTTACGAAGGAGAAGAAGAAAACAACAGCAAGATCCTACACCACCTACCATGGAGGACAGAGATAACATATCTCTTAAAGATTTTACCGCTCTGGATACTGATGGCCTGAATCCAAGTATTGTCAGACTAGTTGTTGAGGCTAACAACTTTGCGCTGAAGCCTTCTCTTCTACAGATGGTTCAGCAAAATCAATTTGGAGGGTCACCTACTGAAGACCCTAATCTCTATTTGTAACAACTCCATATTTTTTTTACATATATACATACATACATACATATATATATATATATATATATATATATATATATATATATATATATATATATATATATGTGTGTGTGTGTGTGTGTGTGTGTGTGTATATATATTTCTAAAATTTCATGAAGTCATTAATTCTTTACTATTAACTATTTAACTCATAATAACATTCAATTAAATTAACCAAACATAATTAAGGTTTATGAAATATCTTTAACACTTATACAATTCTGGGTTTCACATACACATTATTAATCAAAACATCTGTACAAAAATAAACACATATAAGTCTACATTTTATTCGTCCATATTGACTAGTTCCAGAGATATGGGTGTTACGTGTGTTTTACTAAATACCGCAAGTGCACGGCGTAGGTGTAGCTAGTCCGGCAAGTACGGGTCGTGTCCCAGAGAGAACAATGCCAATTACCAGAATTTCACAAAAAGTGCTATCTAAATCGATATAATTCGATGGGAAAATATCGCAATTAAACAAGTTAAAGTAACCAATTAAGCTAAGCCTAGGGTTAGGGTTCACCATGCTTGTGATACTCAACAACTGATATTTACCCCTAATTGCAATTGTCTAGATGATTGGGGATGGTTTAGCCTAAATGAATTAGCAATCTCTTTCAAGCATTACCAATCCTACCTAGGTTAATCAAATTACCTACTTTCATGGTTCTTAGCTTAACGTAGATCCATTAAAATTTATGCCAACCATAGAATGCAACTAATCGGTTTTCTCGTTCCTATTAATTGATTCAGGCCTAGAGTATCTTAAACTACTTTCGTTATTAAGACAACCCTAATTAACTATTGAATTTCGGTTTTAATCTTCACCTTTCAGTTCATCGATTAAATACCTAATACATGATAGATTGGTGATCAGGCATCCAATCAACTAATTCAAGCATACAATAGTCAATCCAATTTAATCTAGTCTCAATTACAATTAGGGTTTCATAATTCAATTTATAGGCATAGTATCATTGTATCACAATTGGGTTTACTGAAACCCTAGATAGAATCTACTCACACATAATAAAAATGGGAATCAAATTCACATTCATTGAGTAATTCATAGTAGTTCAATACAAATCAGAAGTAAGAAGTAGAAGTAGAAGTAGAGAGATAGAGGTAGAAGTAGAAGGATAGAACCTGGTATGTAGATGAATGCAGATAAATTACAACTTCAAAGCAGTAGAATCTACTCTAGAACATCAAAATCCTCAAAGAACTATGTAAAAACCTAATCTAAATATGTTTCCTAAGGCTAGAAAGTGTTTCTCTAATGTCTCCTACGGTCCTTCTTGCTCAGCTGCGCAACCCAAAGCATATATATCAGTTTGGGCAGCCAAAACCCTAAATTTAATGCTCTTTACGGTCCCCGAAGCACGGCCGTGTTCCAGGACACGGCCTGGCCGTGCTTCGGGCAGGAAAAAGGGGAAGTGCTGCATCATCTACACAGAACACGGCCTGGCCGTGTTACAGGCCACCAAGCACGGCCAGGCCGTGCTGCATGCTGTGGTGCTCCTTTCTTCATGATTTTTGACGTGCAGCCTATTTGCTTCCTCCTCAGCATATCCCAAGTCTTTTAGGGTCTTTCCATGACTGCTTTTCCTTGCTTCTTGACTTCTTTTGCTCTCCTGCAATCACAAAATGAACTACAACAGTACCCAGAACAAAGTATAGCCAAAAGCATAAAAATACCCATAAGTTACTATGAATTAGGGGACAAAATATGACCTATAAGCACTCAAAACTCCCCTTTATCAACTCCTCCATGCTTAAACTTTTGCTTGTCCTCAAGCAAATGACATGCCATAACAGAAGGAAAGGGGAGAAGGATGCAATTAGATTCCACAAGATAGAATAATGCAATATAGATAACTTTTTACTCAATTCATGTGCACACAATAGATATATGAATAGACCGTAATCAAATAGTCTCTATTCTTGTAAGACCAAACCAGAAATTCTTCTACTATATACCTTTTTCTATTGTGACCAGTGGTTGTATGCATCAGACTAATTTTCAAACACTCAAGTAGGCTACCTCATCCTTTAGATCTCCCTATGTTGCCTTACCCTTATTTCTATTTTTCTTAATTTCTTTTATTTCACATCTTCTCTTTTCTTCTTTTTTTTTCTCTTTCTTTCTTTCTCTTTTTTTTATAACAGAAATATGCTATGAGTGCATTTTATGCTCCATCTCACTAGGGTAACAACATCTAGGTACTCATACTAAGGTCTTTTTGGTTCCTTGAAGGAGGTACTCAGAGTGAAAATTTTTTGGGTTTCACATACTCTCATTTTTCACCTCTCCCTACCTTCACACTCTCGTAGTATGAAAAATCAGCCTAAGCATACAATTTGCAGCACAATAGCTAGATATTTTTCGAAAAATTAGAGGTTTAATGCTAGAAAAGGGAGACTAAAATAATAGCTACCTATTTCATATTCTATTGTGCATCACATATTTATGAGCTAAAATCAGCCTATACTACACCAGTCTATCTTGGGAATAGTAACTATGTGGAATGCAAGACAAAAGGAATGCAGTATGTACAATATATACATGCAAAGAGAAGCTAACTCAGCAAATAAACATGACCAGTGCATATCATAAGCTCAAAAAATATCAAGTACACTCCCCCATGCTTAAATCAGACAATGTCCTTAGTGTCATAATGAGTAGAGAAAGTAGGCAAAGGGGAGAAAGAATTTACGTAATCACTGGTCGTCTGATGGTGGTGGAGGTGGGTTTCGACTCAGGTGCCAGGTGTACCATGCCTATATCATACCTTACATGCTTTGAATGGAGTCTTGCATGGCATGCAGGGTAGCTCTCTGAGATAGTTGCTCACCCTCGATGCGACTGACCCGGGATGAGATGGAATTCAGATCCTCCGAGGGAGCGGATGAGGGACCTGTAGTGTCAGTAAAATGGGAGTGGGGTGGGGGTGGAAGAGCTATCAGGGGCTCCATGGGGAACTCTTCCTCCTCTGAAGGAATCTCAGCACCCTCCCTATCCTCTTCAATTGAATAGGTCTAATTCTCCGGGTTAGTTACCGCGATTCTAGTAGGGTTGGGGAGGCAGAAAATTGTATGACTGCGAAGATACAACCAGTACTCGCCGTCTTTCTTAACAACTAATTTCATATTTAAACAGGATTCCAAATCAATCCTGTTACTGCCGAGTACTGGTTTCATTCCCTGTAACTGAGCCTCAAATCCTAATCCTCTAGCAACAACATTAACCAAGCCTCCCATAACAACCTTCCCATTCATTGCCCCACCTACCCTTGACATTTGATGAGCCATGAAGGAGCCAGTATCCACCTCCGTACCATTAATCATAGAATGAAGAAAATAAAGCTCTCTCTGATTAGCAACCCTATCACTCTCAGCCCTATCAAAAATAGTATGGGCCATAAGTCTCTGTAAATATCTAAAGGTGGGGTTGCAAATAAAAGAGGCTTTTGAACTCGATGCACTATATTGCCCCTAAATTGCAATAGAAGTCCAAAATATGTTAGAGAGAAAACTGGAGGATACTTGTCTAGTACCTCCTGGAGGCAGGCTAAACAGTGCATTGAATTAAGCCAATGTAAGATTAAAAGTACGATTAAAAAGTCTGAAGTTTACTTGGCCCTGACTGACGTTGGGGCCTCAAAACAAGACTATGTTAATAGAGCTGAAAAACTCCAAGGTGGGCCTAGGATAGGCTGGGTACCGCAGGGATATAAAGGTGTTCCACCCAATCCTGTCAATCATGTATTGGACGTCGTTTAAAAGTCCAAGCCGCTCCAAACAAACCTCATCCATATACCGGGTACAGCATTCCCCGTCTAACAAGAGTATCGTATCGTGTCCATTGACTATCATCAACGAACATAATACCATACTCATTTATCTGATGAGGGAGTTAGGGCGGTGGTTGGTTACGTCCTCTACGTGTTTGATGGGACTGGGAGGAAGATGGCCCTGTTCGGGCTCTTTTGGGACCCATGGATATAAAAATAATGACAATGAAAAGCAAAGGGTACCAAAGCAGAAAACCCAACCAAATAATAAAATAAGTAAACCAACCAGTAAGTCCAATGCTATCAGAGTTATGAAGACAAGCAGTTTAGTACAAATCAAAACAATGCAACAAATATGCCAGCCAATTTCAGAGCAAGAATATATTCAGAGAATAACCAATATTATGAAACTAGAACCGGAAAGGACTAATCAATGGGAGCTAAACCAGAAAACTTAAACCATGGTTAGCAGGAAATTTGAACCACAACTTATCTAGAAACCCAATTCAGCATAGCGAAGAACCAGTCGAAAAGACAATCAACAACTTAAAACATTCTGATCTAGTGTCACAAATAAGGGTTAACAGCAATCAATCAAACCAAATGAAATTCTAATAACAGCCAGAACCAGGTGCTAACAGCAAATAAGAGATTTTATGCCAAAAAATAAAACAGATGAAGAGATAGGGAGAATACCTGAAGAGGGCGCAGTAATGTGGAGAGGTAATCACGTAGCAATGGAAAAAGGTAAAAGCATAAGAATGAGGATGAGTAGAAGGGAGAAAACGAAGGGTAGAGGGGGTCGATGGGGATGGGAAAAATAGGGGAGGGGGGGCGCGCAAAAGCAAGAATGGGGGAGAGGAGGTGGGTAAGGAGAAAGAGGGATGGATTGGAAGAAGAAGGGCTTAGGTGAGGGAGATGGGGGGTGGGATTTGCCAAAGGGGTTGAAGGTAGAGGAAGGGGCGAGACACGGCTAGGGCAAGGGGGGTGCATGGGTGAAAAGAGAGGGGACTTTCGGTTTAAAAGCCAGCCCGCTTCCACAGCACGGCCAGCCCGTGCTTCGGGCGGGTTGGCTGCAGGTTTTTTTTAGTGCCACCACGGGCACGCCCGTGTTCCTTGCGGGTATGGTGCAAAATTTATTTATTTATTTATTTTAAGTTTTTGGGGCACGGTCATGTCCTGAGACACGGCTAGCCCGTGCTCCTAGCGGGTGTGCACCAATTTTTTGCATTCTGGCCCGTGCTTGTAGCATGGCCGTGTTGGGGACACGGGTAGCTCGTGTTACTGGCTGGAATCCCTCAATTCTTCACATTTAACTTCTTCTTTTGGCTCTCTTTAAGCACCATTGCTTTTAACCCTTTTAAACTACTTTGGAAACATCGTAATGGACCTAGAAATCAAAGGGAAATATTCAATAAACTCAACCTGAGAAATTAGCTAATTAAAGATGAAGACTAAAATGTGGGTTGCCTCCCACTAAGCGCTTGTTTAAAGTCATTAGCTCGACTCCTTTGCTCCTCAATGGATTGAGGGGGGCTCTAAGAGAGCTTAGGTGGCTCCCTTTTCAACTGGTTGTCCCGTCACAAAATGCTTGAGACGTTACCCGTTGACCTTGAAAGATCCGGTGGATTCACTCCACACCTCCACTACTCCATAAGGAAAGACTCGAGTCACTTGGAATGGACCAGACCATCTAGAACGAAGCTTCCCGGGAAAGAGTCTTAGCCTTGAGTTGAATATCAAGACCCAATCTCCTACTTGAAATTGGCGTCTAAGGATGTGCTTATCATGCCATCTTTTTGTTCTTTCCTTGTATAGCTTGGCATTGTCATAAGCATTAAGCCTCAGCTCATCTAGCTCATTTAGTTGTAGGCATCTCCTCTTTCCAGCAGCTGACAGGTCAAAATTGATTGTTTTGACCGCCCAATATGCCTTATGCTCAAGCTCTACCGGCAAATGACAGGGTTTCCCATATATTAACCGAAAGGGTGTAGTCCTTATCGGTGTTTTATAGGCAGTCCTGTAGGCCCATAATGCATCATCGAGTTTAAGAGACTAATCCTTTCTGGCCTTCGAGACGGTCTTCTCCAATATTGCCTTGATCTCCCTATTTGATATTTCTACTTGCCCACTAGTCTGAGGATGGTAGGCTAGAGCCATTTTATGGGTGACTCCATATTTCTTCAAAAGGTTTTGGAATTGTTGCTCAGTGAAGTGAGAACCTCCATCACTTATTACGGCTCCGGGCACTCCAAATCTCGGAAAAATTATCCTCTTGAAGAGCTTGGCAACCACTCTAGCATCATTGGTGGGGGATGCTACTACTTCAACCCACTTAGAAATTTAGTCCACAGCCACTAGAATGTACTTGTTCCCACATGAAGAAGGAAAGGGACCCATAAAGTCAATGCCCTAAACGTCAAATATCTCAACTTCTAAAATGCTGTTCAGGGGCATTTCATTCCTTCTGGATATGTTGCCAACTCTTTGGCACCAGTCACATGCTTTAACAAAAGTGTGCACATCCTTGAAAAGCGTAGGCCAATAGAAACCAGCTTGAAGAATTTTAGCTGAAGTCTTAGAGATGCTGGTATGGCCTCCACAAGGTGAACTATGGCAATGGTATATAACACTGTAAACTTCTTCCTCTGGAATACACCTTCAGAATATGCCATATGCACACCACTTGTATAAGCATGGATCATCCCAATAGTAGGACTTAATGTCAGAGAAGAATTTCTTTCTCTGATGATAGCTCAATCCCTCAGGGAGTATTCTACATGCAAGAAAATTCACGAAGTTTGCATACCAAGAAGCATCAGCATAAGTGACCATCAGGAGTTGGTGATCAGGAAAGGAATCATCAATAGGCAAATCATCTTTTTCATCTCTCATCAGATCTTGCCTAAGTCTTGAAAGGTGGTCTGCAACCACATTCTCTATCCCTTTCTTATCTCTGATTACAAGATCAAACTCCTGTAGTAAGAGGATCCATCTAATCAGCCTCGGTTTGGCATCCTTCTTACTTAACAGGTACTTGATGGCAGCATGATCTGTGAACACTATGACTTCTGATCCCAGCAGATATTGTCTGAATTTATCAATTGCGAACACTACTGCCAAGAACTCCTTTTCAGTGGTAGAGTAGTTGACTTGAGCTTCATCTAGTGTCTTACTAGCATAGTAAATGACATAGGGCTTTTTGTCTCTCCTTTGCCCAAGTACAGCTTCCACGGCATAGTGACTTGCGTCGCACATTATTTCGAAGGGAAGGCTCCAATCAGGAGGTTGGATGATGGGTGCAGATATAAGCGCCTCCTTCAACCTGCAAAAAGAACGCAAGCAGTCATTATCAAATACAAATGGGACATCTTTAACAAGTAAATTAGTTAAGGGTTTAGAGATTTTTTAGAAGTCTTGGATGAATCTTTTGTAGAATCCCACATGCCCAAGAAAACTTATCACTTCCTTAACATTTGATGGTGGTGGCATAGTTTGAATCACCTCTATCTTTGCCTTATCTACCTCTATCCCTCTTTCAGACACCAAGTGTCCCAGAACTATTCCTTTTCTCACCATAAAGTGGCATTTCTCCCAATTCAGGACCAGATTGACTTCCTCACATCTCTTAAGTACCTGTGTCAAAATTTTCAAACAGTCATCAAATGAGGTACTATAGACTGAAAAGTCATCCATAAACACTTCCATTATTTCCTCTATAAAATCAGAGAAAATAGCCATCATACATCTCTAGAAAGTGGCTGGTGCGTTACACAATCTGAATGGCATCCTTCTATATGCAAAGGTGCTATAGAGACATGTGAACGTAGTCTTCTCTTAGTTGTCTGGATGGATAGGGATCTGTAAGAATCCTGAGTATCCATCCAGATAACAGAAGTGCGAATGTTTAGCCAACCTTTCCAATAACTTATTAATAAAAGGAAAAGGGAAGTGATCCTTACGGGTGGCCTTATTTAATTTTTTATAGTCAATACGCAGCTCTAGTAGGGATTAATTCATCATTATCATTTCTAACAACAGTCATACGTCCCTTTTTAGGAACCACATGGACAGGACTTACCCATTCACTATCCGAGATAGGATAGATAATACCTGCATCAAGCAATTTGAGTATTTCCTTCTTAACTACCTCTTTCATGTTGGGGTTGAGTCTCCTCTGGTGTTCCCTGGAAGGTTTATGCTCATTGTCAACTATTATACGATGCATACAAACAGATGGACTAATCCCTTTTATATCATCTATACTATACCCAATCACCTTCTGAAATTTTCTAAGTACATCAAGCAACTTACCAGTTTGCTCAGTATTCAGATCAGCATTCACTATGACTAGATATGAAGAGTTAGGGTCCAGAAATTCATACCTGAGACTAGAGGGAAGAGGTTTTAATTCTACCTTAGGTGTTTTTCCTTCCTCTAAATCAGCTAATTTGTGGTTGTGGTCCTATTCCAGCTTTTCAATTTTCACTTCTGAGGTGAGCTTAGGACTTTCATCAAGCAATTTAGTGTAGGCATCAGCTTCTACCTGTTCAGCACAAGAAACATAACTATCCAAAAGGCAAAGCTCAAGTGGATCAGTAGGGCACAAACTCATTGCATTATCAACAATATTTTGTTCAATTATATCAACCATGCAACAAGTATCACCTAAGGATGGACATTTCATAGCATCATTAAGATTAAATTCAATCTTTTCATCCCCTACATTCATGGAAAGCCTTTCATCTTTAACATTAATAACGGCACCTGCAGTGGTTAAAAAAGGCCTTCCCAGAATGATGGGGATTTGGCTATCTTCCTCCATTTCTAATACCACAAAGTCAATAGGTATGAAAAACTTACCTACCTTTAGAGGCACATCCTCTAATATACCTACCGGGTGAGTAATGGATCGGTCCGCTAATTGTAAAGAAATAGTGGTAGGCTTCAGATCTCCCATCTGGAGCTTCTTGCAAATGGATAGTGGCATAAAGCTTACGCTTGCTCCTAGATCACATAAGGCTTTAGTGATCTGCACATCTCCAATGGAACAAGGTATTGAGAAACTCCCAGGATCCTTGAGTTTAGGAGGCAGTTTATTCTGAATCAGGACACTACACTCTTCAGTCAATGCCACAGTGGCATATTCCTCAATCTTCCTTTTATTAGAGAGGATTTCCTTCAAAAATTTGGCGTATGAAGGCATTTGAGATACTGCTTCCAAGAATGGAATGTTGATGTGCAACTTTTTCAGCACATCTAGAAATTTTCCATATTGTTTCTCTAACTTAGCCTTGGCTAGTCTCTGAGGGAAGGGAACTGGTGGCTTATACGGTTTAGGAGCCACATAATCAGGCTCATTTATTTCCTTCCTTCCACTAACTGGGTCTTCTTCTTCATTCACTGGCTTAGGCACATCCCTTTTCTCAACTTCTTTTTCATCCTCCTTTTCCACTAGATCACCCAATTGTTTACCACTTCTCAAAGTGATAGCTTTATAGTGTTCTCTAGGGTTCTCAGGTTGACCAGGGAACTTACCAAAATTTCTGGTTGAAGAGCTCGCTTGCTGCGCTATCTGGGTCTCTAGCATCTTATTATGGGTAACAAGTGAATCCACTTTAGAAGCCAGGTCTTTAATTGCTTCATTCATACTGTGATTCTGAGCTCTAAACTCCTCATTCTGCTTGCTCTGTGTGTAGATGAAATTCTCCATTAGAGCCTCCAGATTTGACTTTGGTCGAGGAGGATTGTATGGCCTTGGATTCTGGAAGCCTGGAGATTGTCTGAAATTATTCTGGGGCTACTGACCAACATTCGACTTATATGACAAGTTAGGGTGGTTTCTCCAGCCAGGATTGTAAGTATTGTTGTACGGGTTGTTCCTCTGATTGTTCACAAAATTGACTTGCTCACAATCCTGAACTGTAGAACTCCCAAGCTAACACTCATTGGCTGCATGCCCTACACATTTGCAAAGCTCATAGGATGCAGATGGAGAAGGGGAACTAACAGCATCGATGCTCAGTTTATCCAATTTCTGAAATAAAGCATTAACTTTAGAAGTTAAATGATTGAAAGCATATACTTCATACATACCTGCCGGCTTTCTGGTCTGCCTCTCACTAGACCAGGAGTAGTGGTTCTGAGCCATTTCTTCAATCAATTCATAGGCTTCATCAACCATCTTGTTCATTAGTGCTCCTCCAGTTGCAACATCCACAGACATCTGGGTGCTATAAACTAGTCCATTGTAGAATGTATGGACTATCAACCATTTTTCTAGCCTATGATGTGGGCAAACCTTGAGGAGATCCTTGAATCTTTCCCAAGCCTCATATAAGGATTCTCCATCCCTCTGAGCAAGTGTAGTAATCTGGTTCCTCAGATGGGCCGTCTTACTTGGCGGGAAATACTTGGCCAGGAAAGTTTGAGAAAGCTGCTGCCAAGTGGTGATGGACCCCGATGGAAGTGAGTGCAACCACATACGGGCCTTATCCCTTAGTGAGAAAGGGAATAATCTCAACCTGATAGCATCTGAGGAGACACCATTAAGCTTCAGGGCGTCACAATACTCCAAAAACATTGAGAGATGTAAATTTGGATCTTTAGTAGGTGACCCTCCAAACTGATTCTACTAAACCATCTGCAAGAGAGATGGCTTCAGCTCAAAATTATTTGCTTCAACCACTGGCCTGACTATGCTGGGGTTCAGGCTATGTGTGTCCAGGGCAGTAAAGTCCTTCAGAGATCGGTTATCTCTTTCCCCCATGGTAGCTGCAGAATTCTCTTGCCGCTGTCTTCTTCTTCTCCTTCGCAGAGTGCGTTCAATTTTTGGGTCAAATTCAGCAATGAACACACGCTTTCTTCGCATAAAAGAGAAACACTCCTATAAGAGAAGAAAATAGGCAAGAATCAGCAAAGGAAAATTATACAGAAAAATAAACAGAAATTGATCTAGTCTAGCTATTTTGTAAAATATCTAATATTGGCTTTGTTCCCCGGCAACGACGCCAAAAACTTGTTACGTGTGTTTTACTAAATACCGCAAGTGCACGGCGTAGTTGTAGCTAGTCCGGCAAGTATGGGTCGTGTTCCACAGAGAACAATGCCAATTACCAGAATCTCACAAAAAGTTCTATCTAAATCGATATAATTCGATGGGAAAATATCACAATTAAACAAGTTAAAGTAACCAATTAAGCTAAGCCTAGGGTTAGGGTTCACCATGCTTATGATACTCAACAATTGATATTTACCCCTAATTGCAATTGTTTAGATGATTGGGGATGGTTTAGCCTAAATTAATTAGCAATCTCTTTCAAGCATTACCAATTGTACCTAGGTTAATCAAATTACCTACTTTCGTGGTTTTTAGCTTAACGTAGGTCCATTAAGCTTTATGCCAACCATAGAATGCAACTAATCGGTTTTCTCGTTCCCATTAATTGATTCAGGCCTAGAGTATCTTAAACTACTTTCGTGATTAAGACAACCCTAATTAACTATTGAATTTCAGTTTTAATCTTCACCTTTCAGTTCATCGATTAAATACCTAATACGTGATAGATTGGTGATCAGGCATCCCATCAACTAATTCAAGCATACAATAGTCAATCCAATTTAATCTAGTCCTAATTACAATTAGGGTTTCATAATTCAATTTATAGGCATAGTATCATTGTATCACAATTGGGTTTACTGAAACCCTAGATAGAATCTACTCACACATAATAAAAACGGGAATCAAATTCACATTCATTGAGTAATTCATAGTAGTTCAATACAAATCAGAAGTAAGAAGAAGTAGAAGTAGAAGTAGAGAGATAGAGGTAGAAGTAGAAGGATAGAACCTAGTATGTAGATGAATGCAGATAAATTACAACTTCAAAGCAGTAGAATCTACTCTAGAACATCAAAATCCTCAAAGAACTATGTAAAAACCTAATCTAAATATGTTTCCTAAGGCTAGAAAGTGTTTCTCTAATGTCTCCTACGGTCCTCCTTGTCTCAGCTGCGCATCCTAAAGCATATATATCAGTTTGGGCAGCCAAAACCCTAAATTTAACGCTCTTTACGGTCCCCGAAGCACGGTCGTGTTCCAGGACACAGCCTGGCCGTTCTTCGGGCAGGAAAAAGGGGAAGTGCTGCATCATCTACACAGAACACGGCTTGGCCGTGTTGCAAGCCACCAAGCATGGCCAGGCCGTGCTGCATGCTGTGGTGCTCATTTCTTCATGATTTTTGACGTGCAGCCTCCTTGCTTCCTCCTCAGCATATCTCAGGTCTTTTAGGATCTTTCCATTACTGCTTTTCCTTGCTTCTTGGCTTCTTTTGCTCTCCTGCAATCACAAAATGAACTACAATAGTACTCAGAACAAAGTATAGCCAAAAGCATAAAAATACCCACAAGTTACTATGAATTAGGGGACAAAATATGACTTATAAGCACTCAAAATTCCCCTTTGTCAATGGGTGCAGGTGGTTGCACCTTCATTGGGATCTTAACCAACTCGACTCAACGTACGCTAAATCTTGGTGATAAAGAATATCTGCATAACTTAGTTTTCTAAACATAATATGAAAATATAGTGAAAATTAAATCCCAGTAGGTTCAACAATAAATCATAATTATCATCAATATAGCTCATCATGTCATGTTCATTTGTATAAACTACAACAAATATCTTTAGGTCACATGAATGTAATTTATCTATGCATATAAAAATTGTATAGTTATGACATGTATGGCATGAATAACTATTTTTAGAATATCATATGATGACTATCAACTTATTTTCATATCAAGCGACCTTGGTCAGGGTGAGTACTTTTTACTTTCCGGTACGGGCTTTTCTTGCCTTGTTCGACATGGCACACTTTTTTCTCATTAACATAATTATAGCCGTTGGTAGGGCATTCCCTACTAGTGCACCACACGGACAGCCATGTGACTGTACTCAATTCTTTTCTTTTCTTTTCACATTAATAGCCAAAAATATGATTTCAATAACAAATATGTTCATTATACTTACATGCCATAATTTTTCATCAAAATATAATCATTACCAAAAATCATTGGTAATCATACAATAAACATAATCATTTTAAATATCACTTTATAAAATATTTTCATGTCAAAATTACACACTTAAGATGGTAAGGAGTTTATGCAATGGCAATGGTTATGACATACACTAGAAATTTATTATTTTCATTTATAAGATTCTTCTTCTTTTTTAAATATTATTATCCTATCTCACTAAACAGAGCATAACACCCTCATCTTAAATCCAATTAAAGTAATTTTGGTGTAATTGAAAGATAAGACAATCCTCTAGAACCATTATGTTAAACATTTTAGTGAAATCTTAAGTAATATTGGCGTTACTACTCACTCAAATTCAATGTTATTTCTTCTCGGGTAGGTTCAGACCTCTACTTACTAATTAGAAGATATCTCCCCCATACGAACTTTAATTGAGGTGATTCTAAGGCATATAAAATGCTAAGACACTTATATATAACTTTCATGTTTATCATTTCTTCAGAGTTCTTACTAATTACTCCCAAAAAATCGAAAACAAAAATGTTTACATTTACCACTCTAGACTCTAGACTGATTTTAACCTTTACTCATTAATCAGCCATATCTCTCTTATTGGACTCCAAATTAAGTTATTTTAAAACCTATAGATCCGTGATATATATATATATATATATATATATATATATATTATTTTAGAAATTTCCTTTAATTTCATACATATTTGGCCCAAAAATTCAAACACAGAAGCATACTTAACAGATTCTTCACTGGTTAGCTAGTTTTTGACCTCTGCTTATTAACCGAACCACATATCCCTCATATTGATTCCAATTTGAAGGATTCCAGCGGTTACGAATTTTTGAGACATATATTTAAATTTATCATGTTAAGAATTTCTTTTAATTCCCTACAGATTTATCCTAGAAATTCAAACACAGAAACATACCTGACAGATTCTGCCCTAGTTAACCATTTTCTGACCACTGCTTACATATCAGGCAATATCTCCCTCATCTGAACTCCAAATTAAGTGATTTTAGTGGCTAAAAATCTATGAGACATAGATCTACATTTTTCCTGTTAACTATTGCTTTTAATTCATAATCAATTCTTCCCAAAATTTCAAAATAGAAGCTTCCCTAGTTACTCTAAAATCTAGTTTCCTAACCAAACCTTTCCTACAGTTTTATTTCATCATTATATTACATCCTGGTGCGCACTGTCGCAGGCACGCCCAAATTAAAACCTTACCTCAACACTAACCTGTAGTAGTGGGAGTAAGGGTCGATCCCACAGAGACTGGAATTACCTTATGTGATTCAGAAAGGGGGGATTGAGAGTCGCAATTAAAATTAAGTAAACAATAGCAAAAATAATTGAGAGAAAGTGATTAATGAGAAAAGCGTTGGTTTCGGTCGATATTCACCATCAAGGGATTGCATTGATCATTGAAAAAATTATCAATCTTAAACCAAATATCTATCATTGGGATTCTATCCCAGTTCCTCCTTAAGCCTAGTAAATTAATGACAATCGCACTAATTATACTCTAATTAACGAGCAATCCTTTAGCACATCGGTAAAGCATAACTTATTAACCGCATGAAGAACAAGAGAAACTAATAGAGCTAAACGAATACAAGCACATCGGTTATATTCAATTTAGTTGATATTCATCATAGGGTTAACGATTTATAATCCAAAATCCTTAATCCTATTTGCTTCACGAATCAAGTAATAAAAGCTTTGTTCAAAACCTAATTCAGCAGCTACACATACAATATACTAGTAGGCCTCCTAGCAATCACATGCATAATATTAAGAAAATAAGAACAGATGAATAAACAATACCCGGTTAAGATTGAATGCAATGAAATCAAATTCGTATCTCACAATGACATCAAATCCCTTGAGGTTTCAATCTCCCTCAACCAACTAAAGTAAATTAGCCGCGCAGGGCCATAGAAAACTAAACAAGAAGTAAAGAAAAGAGTTGAGAACTTGAATGAATTCTTTGCTGAATCAATCGATCACCTCTCTGCTTACTTTCCTTCCTTTTTATAGATTCAACCCTCCTAGTCGAAGTAGGAAAGTTTTTAGGTCAAATCTCCATCAATTAGGCTTCAAATCAGGCGAAAAAACTCTAAAATCGCGACTTCCGGAGCGGCGGCGTCGCGGCGCTGCGAAGCTTCATCCACGGGGTGCCGCGGCGCACCATGCAGCGCCGTGGCGCTCTATTCTTCGTACACGGGCGCCGCGGCACTCGTGGTTCTGGGGCAAGGGCGCCGCGGCGCCAATAACCAGAGCCGCGGCGCTTCGAGACATCCATGACGGGCCGCCGCGGCGCTGTATTGTGAGCGCCGCGGCGCCTAGAAAACGCCGGATTTTGCCAAAGTGCCGAACACGAAAGTTGTAGCTCTATGTTTCTTCTTTCCATAGCCGCTGGAATCAGCCCAATCGGAGCTCAAATGGGTGAGATATGCTTCCATTAGTGACGAAAGGTCAGAAATCAGCATTTTTCATGAATTTCTTATCTTTTTCTTCCATTTTCTTCTTCCTTTGTTCCTACAACACAAAACACAAAACTAAGCTAATTCCTAATTATATTTTACTTAAATCAAACAAAAGGTAAGTATAAAGGTATTAAAATCATGCTTAATTAAGATCACATCACATCCTCTTCTATTTTCTTTCTAACTTACATCTAATCATATTCCATCAATTTTTCACCACATTCAAATATACAAAATAGTAGCATAAAAATCATAAAATTTTACCACCCATAGCCATACCTATGCAGAACTTTCCACACCAACTGAAAGGTTCAAAACATCCATAATATGCAAAATAACATGTAACATGATATAGCAACATCCATGAACAATCATCAAAGTAGCAAATATTGTAAATTTCATCAAAGTTCTAAGATTAAAATCACATATAAATATTACAAATTTCAAAGCTTTTCTTCAAAAAGAGATATTGTTAAACCTACCTAAAGATCTATGTTGGGAATGTGATTCATACAAGATGAATACAATGTCAGAACGCAAGTGCACGTGTCGTGACCAAGTAATAGAGTGATGAGTGAGTATCGTCCCACGAGGAGTGAACTAAAACTGTTTAGAGACTCGTGCTGTATGAATGCTGTAGCAACGTTAAGATGTTTCACAAAATTGGAATAGAAGTGGGTTAACTGACTTTTAACTATAACTAAAATAAAAAGTAATAGGCAATGGAAAGGAAACTATATGGGGAGAACTGGGGTTGCTCAGGGTTGTCATGGACTACAGCACTCATATTTACTCTAGGCTTTGCTGCAGCAATTGTTCTGAGTGCCAAATTCAGTCCTGGATGGAGTCTTCCCAGACTGCCATACCTTACAATTCCAAGGTTCAGACACGCATTCCTGCATCAGTCCTCACCTCCGAATTGTGCATGAAGTCCATTATGGGACTAATGGGGTACCCGTATATCCCTACATGAGGTAACCCCTTTACATTCAGCTTTTTCCCAGCCTCCATTACCCTCCCAGGTGAATGGTGGCCTTGGTTTTCTTCCTCTAAAATTCCGTTATTAAGGAAAGAAAAACTAACAGGAAACACAAGTGAATGGCGAACAGCAACTATAACAAAATGAATTAACAATAAAAATGTGCTCAGTTCATTACAACCCTTGTGCAACCCCAGCTGGTAACTAGCCAAGCCTCATGGGTGCACCGGTTACAAAAATCCCAAAAACACTGGTATGCATTCAAAGAGACAAAAACTAAATTACAAAATGCAGTTTTTTATTTTTGTTAAAACAGTAAAACAACAACAGAAATCAAAGTTCCCTTATACACTAGCGCACTATCCTCTCATGCTGCACCTCCCGGTGTTAGCAGCACTCTAGGCTATGGTGTTCTTTTCCCTTAATTCTCTCTTCTTCCTCTCTGGCCAGCCCTTTGCAACAGCTGCTTTATGGCCTTTTATAGACAGCCCTTTGTGGTCCTAGTAAAGTGCCCCGGGGTTGCTGACATTCCTTCTGCTCTGCAGCCGGCGCCCTTGTTGTGCAGCTTTTTCCTCTCCACCTTCAGTAGTGGAGGCAGTCCTGTACCAGCAGCTTGTAGTGTCCCTGCTGCTGTCTCCTGCTCACTGGTGGCTGCTCCTGCTGCGCAGCTCTGCCACCTGCACCAAATCAAACAGTATCATCGTATTGCAGGAGAGAGAGAAAGCAGCTTACCCACTATCACCCGGGGTTTTGCTATCATTGTTATACATGCTTACTGAAATGCTGCAGCAATGAGGTAGCTAACGTTATATCTAGAAAAGTCATCCCATTTAATTAAATCAGAGGGTAAGAGTTCTTAAAACACCAAAAAAATTCAGTAAACAATCATGGGCAGCACATAGAAACTATAGTGAAATGCAGTTATCAATCTACCTAACTCACTTAGTGAATTCTTTTTCTTGTTTCCTCTTGAAGGAAGTAGCAAGATTCCTCCCTTCCCTTAGCTTTTCTAGCAGCTTAAATAAGAGAAGGAGAGTGAGTTTTTGAACCCCAATGATGAAGAGAAAAGATGGATTCCAGTGGAGATTAATGTAACTTACCTTGAGTACTTAGTGCTCTAGACTTCTCCTCATTCTTCCTTCTTTTCTTCTCCTCTCTTTCTCTCCTTTCCTCACTCTACCTTGCTTCTATTTTTCTTCTCCCTCACTTGGATGAAATTATAATGTTATTATGGTGGGTTTTGCTTAAATAAACTATCAAGTGGTTCACCTTTCATGATCATAGGTCTACCTTATCACAATTAGGATGCACTTGGTTGTTTTCTGGGGAAAGACAACTCATGTTCTTGTCTTCCTCTCCCTTAGTCAAGATATGCATAACAAAAGGAGATTTGTATTTTGAAAATCATGTTAAAATGTTTTTAAGATAAGGGACAAGGTCCTTTTGATTTAGGGATTCATTTCCTTTTTCTTTTGTCTCACTTAAGTATGATATGTTTGCCTTTTTAGGTGATAAATTTTTATCTCTTGAGTCTCCCTTGCTTGGCTAAAATTATTTATGTAGGGTAAGGATGTTTTGTCATAATGCCATGTATTATTACCTACTTGTTAAAATTATGAATGTAGGATATAGATGTTTTGTCCTAATACTATGTGACCTAATCTTGATTATTATTACACTACTATTTCTCTCACATGGTTCTTATTTTTCCTTCCTGGATTTGGGCTCATTCTTACCCATTTCTTTTGCTTTGGCTGAAATTCTACCTTTCATAGAGGGCCTGATCACATTTTCATGATTTTTGAACTATCGGTCTAATTTCTATATCCTAGTTCAAGTCTATGTTTTATTTCTTGTTTGGGCTATCCAATTGGCTTGAAAAACTCATGTGAAGTGGAAAAATCCTATATAAAGTGTCTATAGGTGAAAGCCCAATGTATGGGTGGAGATGTTAAACTTAGAAACTCTAACTCTTAAATTAGGAAAAATTACTTTAATCCAATCTTCTTGAAATTTTAAGACTTTTTCTTACTTTCCAAAAATTTATCTTCCTTACCCAAGAATTTTGTCTCTCTTTAGTATGTTATTTTTAATTTTTCCTATTATGCTTTCACCATTTTCTTATTCCCTTAATGTTAGAAACATTTTCTATGCATACACATAAGTTAAATAATTTCTAAGGCTTATATTTTCTTAGATATCTAAAAATTGTCTAATAAATTTTATTTCCTTAATTAAATATTTATATACCTTTATTAATAAAAAATGAAATTAAGTATGTTAGATTAAATATGTATGTATCTTTATTAATAGATGAAATGAAATTAAGGATGTTACATTATCTATCAGTATTTTTGGAATATTGTGACACCTTAAAGTTGAATGGAGTATTATCTGATGCCATTAGACTGAGATTGTTCCTATTCTCTCTGTGGGATAAGGCCTGTGCATGGTTTCATTTTCTTCCATTAGGATCCATCACTACTTGGTAGCAATTATCTCAAGCTTTTTTAGCAAAGTACTTTCCCCCAAGTAAGACAACATATCTAAGGAACCAAATCACTACCTTTGCTCAAAAGGACGGTGAGTCATTGTATGAAGCTTGGGAGAGATTTAAAGAACTTCTCAGACTATGCCACACTATGGGTTGGAAAAATGGCTTATAGTCAATACATTCTACAATAGACTAATATACAGCACCCGAATGTTTGTGGGTGTTGTAGCTGGAGGAGCTATGATGAACAAAACAGTTGATGAGACTTATGAACTTATTGAAGATTGTCTCATAATCATTACTCATGGTCTAGTGAGAGGCAGGAATCTAGAAAACTAGTAGGTATGTATGAAGTTGATACATTTAATCATCTAACTTCTAAAGTTGATGCATTGTTTCAGAAATTAGATAAAGTAAGCATCAATGCTACTGGTTCCTCTCCATCTTCTGCATGTGAGATCTATGGATGTGTTAGCCATGTGTCCAATGAATACTAGCTTAGAAACCCTGCACCTCAGGATTGTGAACAGGTAAATTTTGTGAATAACAACAACCAAAGAAACAATCCCTACAGTAACACTTAAAATCCAGGCCAAATCTTTTATACAAGCCTAATTTGAATCAGCCACAGAATAATTTTAGGCAACCTCCTAGATTTCAGAACTAAAGGTCATTCAATCCTCTTGCACAGCCAAAGTCAAATCTGGAGGATCTAATGAAAAATTTCATTACTACTCAAAGTAAACAAAATGATGAATTTAGAGCCCAGAACCACTCAATGTATGAGGCCATAAAAGACTTAGCCTCTATGGTTGACTCGCTTACTACTTATAATAAAATGCTAGAAACACAGATAGTGTAACATCCCTAATTTTGTTTCTTTTATTAATAAAGATACATAAATATTTAATTAAGGAAGTAAAATTTATTAGACAATTTTTAGATATATAAGGAAATATAAGCATTAGAAATTATTCAACTTATGTGTATGCATAGAAAATGTTTCTAACATTAAGGGAATAAGTAAAAAGAGAAAGCCTAATAGGAAAAATTAGAAATAACATACTAAAGAGAGGCAAAATTCTTGAGTAAGGAAGATAAATTTTTGCGAAGTAAGAAAAAGTATTAAAATTTCAAGAAGATTGGATTAAGGTAATTTTTCCTAATTCAAGAGGTAGAGTTTCTAAGTTTAACATCTTCACCCATACATTGGGCTTTGACCTATAGACACTTCATATAGAGTTTTTCCACTTCACATGAGTTTTTTGCAAGCCAATTGGATAGCCAAAGCAAGAAATAAAAGATAGACTTGAACTAGGATATAGAAGTTGACCGATAGCCCAAAAATTATGAAAATGTGACCGAGTCCTCTATGAAAGGTAGAATTTCAGCCAAAGCAAAGGAAATGGGTAAGAATGAGCCCAAATCCAGGAGGAAAAAATAAGAACCATGTGAGAAAATAGTAGTGTAATAATAATCAAGATTAGGTCACATGGCATTAGAATAAAACATCTATATCTTACATTCATAATTTCAGCAAGTAGGTAATAATACATGGCATTAGGACAAAACATCTATATCCTACATTCATAATTTCAACAAGTAGGTAATAATACATAGCATTATGAAAAAACATCCTTGTCCTACATAAATAATTTCAACCAAGCAAGGGAGACTCAAAGGCTGAAAATTTGCCACCTAGAAAGGCAAAACTATCATACTTGAGTGAGACAAAAGAAAAAGAAAAAGAATCTCTAAATCAAAAGGACCTTGTCCCTTCTCTTAAGAACAATTTATCATGATTTTCAAAATAAAAATCTCATTTTGCTATGCATATCATGATTAAGGGATAGGAAGACAAGAACATGAGTTGTCTTTTCTCAAAAAACAACCAAGTGCATCCTAATTGTGATAAGGTAGACCCATGATTATGAGAGGTAAACAACTTCATAGTTTATTTAAGAAAAACTCACCCTTATAAAATTATAATTTCGTCGAAGTAAGGGAGAGGAAAAACAGAAGCAAGGTAGAGTGAGGAAAGGAGAGAATGAGAGGAGAAGAGAGGAAAGAAGAAGAAGAAAAAGTCTAAAAGAATAAGTACTCAAGGTAAGTTAGCTTAATCTCTACTTGAATTCATCTTTTCTCTTCTTCCTTGGGGTTTAAAACTCACCCTCCTTCTCTTACTTAAGGTGCTAGAAATGAAGTTAAGGGAAGGGAGGAATCTTGCTACTTCCTTCAAGAGGAAACAAGAAAAATAATTCACTAAGTGAGCTAGGGAGATTTTTCAGTAGGTTTAACAATATTTGTTTTTGAAGAAAAGCTTTGAAATTTGTAACATTTATATGTGATTTTGATCTTAGAACTTTGATGAAATTTACAATATTTTCTACTTCGATTATTGGTCATGGATGTTGCTATATCATGTTACATGTTATCTTGCATATGATGGATGTTTTGAACATTTCGGTTGGTGTGGAAAGTTTTGCATAGGTATGGCTATGGGTGGCAAAATTTTAGGATTTTTATGCTGTTATTTTGTAAATTTGAATGTGGTAAAAATTGCTGGAATGTGATTAGATGTAAATTAGGAAGAAAATAGAAAAGGACATAATAAAATGATGAACTAAAAACTTATGAAATGTTTGGTTAGGAAATTAGATTTTGGAGTAACTAGGGAAGCTTATATTTTTTAAATTTTGGGAAGAATTAGTTAGGAATTAAAAGAAATAATTAACATAAAAATGTAGATATATGTCTCATGACATTTTAGCCACTAGAATAACTTAATTTGGAGTCCAGATGAGGGAGATATGCTCAGATTAGTAAGCAGTGGCCAGAAAATGGTTAACCAGGGAAGAATTTATTAAGTCTGCTTCTGTGTTTGAATTTTTGAAAAAAAATATTTAGGGATTTAAAATAAATTATTAACATAAAAAATATAGATATATGTCTCAAGAATTTTTAGCCACTGGAATAAATCAAATTGAAATCCTTATGAGGGAGATATGGTCAGATTAGTAAGTAGAGGTCAGAAACTAATTAACTAGGGAAGAATTTGTTAGGTAAGCTTCTGTTGTTGAATTTTTGGGCAAAATATGTAGGGAATTAAAGAAAATTATTAACATTATATATATATATATATATATATATATGTCTCATGTATCTATAGGCTCTGAAATCAATTAAGCGTTTTTATTTTTGATTTTTTGGGACTAATTCGTAAAGAATATGAAGAAATGATAAACATGAAAGTTGTAGATAAGTGACATATCTATTTATAGGTCTTGGAATCACCTCAATTAGAGTTCTTATGAGGGAGATATGGTTGAATAATTGAGGAAAGGTCACAGAACATGAAAATATTATAAATAAAAATAATAAATAACTAGTGTATGCCCTAACCGTTGCCATTGTATAAATTCCTTACCATCTTAAGTGTGTAATTTTGACAAGAAAATATTTTATAAAGTGATATTCAAAAATGGTTATGATCATGACATGATTGCATTTTACCAATGATTTTTGGTAGTGATTATACTTTGATGATAAATTATGGCATATGAGTATAATGAACATGCTTGTTATTGAAATCATATTTTTGGCTATTAACAAGAAAAGAAAAGAGACGAGCACGGTCACATGGCGGTCCGTGTGTTGTACCAGTAGGGGATGCCCTACTCACGGCTAAGATTATGTTAATGAGAAAAGAAAGAGAAAGTGTACCATGTCAGACAGAGCGAGAAATACCCGTATCGGAGAGTAGAAAGTACTCACCCTAACTGGGGTAGCTTGATATGAATATAAGTTGATAGTCATCATATGATATTTTGAAAATAGTTATCCATTACATACATATCATTACTACACGATTTTCATGTACATAGATAAGTTCATTCATGTGACCTAAGATATTTATTGTAACTTATACAGGTGAACATGACGTGACGAGCATTATTGATGATAATTATGATTTATTGTTGAACCTACTAGAATTTAATTCTCACTATATTTTCATATCATATTCAGAAGACTAAATATGCAGACATTCTCTATGACTAGGTTTTAGCGTACGTTGGGCCGAGTTGGCTAATATCCTGGTGAAGGTGAAACTACCCGCACCTAGATTCCCATAATTAGTCAATATGGATAAATAAGATGTAGACATATATGTGTTTGATTTTTGTATGGATGTTTTTAATTAATGATGTGTATGTGAACCCAGAATTGTATTAGTGTTAATGGTATACCATAAACCTTAATTATGCTTGGTTAATTTAACTGAATGTTATTATGAGTTAAATAGTTAGAAGTAAAGAGGTAAGACTTCATAGGATTTTAATATATATATATATATATATATATATATATATATATGTAAAAAAGATGGAGTTGTTACAGATAGCACAGCAAGCCAACTCTTCAAATAGAAATTTTGGCAAATTCTCTAGCCAACCTGAGAATCCAAGAGAACATTACAAGGCTATTACTTTGAGAAGTGGTAAGCAGTTGGGTGAGTCAATGGAAAAAGAGGAAGATAAAGATGAAGATTTGAAAGATTTGCTTGAACAAGTAACTGTAGAAGAAGAGCAAATTAGTGAAAGGAAAGAGGAAGAAGAGCCTAAATATGTGGCTCCTGAACCATACAAGCCACAAGTTCCTCTCCCCTATAGACTTCCTAAAGCCAAATTAGAAAAGCAATATGGAAAATTCCTTGATCTGTTGAAAAAGCTGCACATTAATATTCTATTCTTGGAAGGTGTCTCTCAGATGCCATCTTATGCTAAATTTCTAAAAGAAAACCTCTCAAACAAGAAGAAGATTAAGGAGTATGCCACAGTAGCATTAACTGAAGAGTGCAATGCATTGATCCAAAATAAATTTCTTCCTAAACTCAAGGACCCAAGAAGCTTCTTTATACCTTGTTCCATTGGAGATGTGAATATTATTAGAGCTTTATGTGATCTTAGAGCTAGTGTGAGTCTTATGCCATTATCTATATGCAAGAAGTTTTAGATGGGTGATTTAAAGCCTAACACTCTTTCCCTCCAGTTGGCAGACCGATCCGTTACGCATCCGGTAGATATATTAGAGGATGTTCCTTTAAAGGTAGGTAAATTTTTCATACCTATTGATTTTGTTATTTTAGAGATAGAGGAAGATAACCAAATCCCCATCTTTTTTGGAAGGCCTTTCTTAGCCACTGTAGGTGCAATTATTAATGTAAAAGAGGGAAAGTTTTCCTTGAATGTAGGGGATGAAAAGATTGAATTCAATTTAAATGAAGCAATAAAATGCCCATCTTGAGGTGATTCTTGTTGCATGATTGATTTAATTAAGCAGAATATGGTTTATAATGCGGTAAGTTTTTGTTCTACTGATCCACTTGAACTTTGCCCTGTGGAAAGTCCTATTTCTTGTGCTGAACAGGTAGAAGCTAGTGCATGTGCTCAAATTCTTGATGAGAGTTTCATGCTCAACTCAAAAGCAAAAGGTGAAAAGCTAGAATTAGATCTCAATAAAAAGTAAGCAACTATAGAGCAAATTAAGGCACCTAAGGTAGAACTCAAACCACTTCCATCCAATTTAAGGTATGAATTTCTAGACCCTGACTCTTCATATCCAGTAATTATGAATGCTGAGTTAAATGCTGAAGAAATTGGTAAGTTCTCAGAAAGTTTAAGAAAGTAATTGGGAATTAGCATTGATGACATAAAAGGGATTAGTCCATATGTTTGCATGCATCGCATTATACTTGATAATAATCATAAACCATCTAAAGAGCACCAAAGGAGACTAAATCTAAACATGAAATAAGTAGTCAAGAAGGAGGTGCTCAAACTACTTGATGTTGGTATTATCTATCATATTTTAGATATTGAGTGGGTAAGCCCTATCCATGTCATTCCTAAGAAGGGAGGTATGACTGTTATTAAGAATGACAATGATGAATTAATTCCTACTAGAGCTATTACGGCCACTCATAAGAATCACTTCCTTTTGCCCTTTATTGATCAACTCTTGGAAAGGCTGGCTAAAACTTCACATTTTTGTTATCTGGATGGATATTCAGGATTTCTAGTTCCCTATCCATCTAGACAATAAAAAAGATGAAGTTCACATGTTCCTATGGCACCTTTGCATATAGAAGGATGCCATTCAGATTGTGCAACGCACCAGCCACTTTCCAAAAGTGTATGATGGTTATTTTCTCAGATTTTATTGAAGATATAATAGAAGTATTTATGTATATTTTTCTATCTATGGTACATCATTTTGATAATTGCTTAAATAAATTGACACAGGTACTTAAAAGATGTGAGGAAGTCAACCTAGTACTAAACTGGAAAAAATGCCACTTTATGGTAAGGGAAGGAATAATACTTGGACACTTAGTGTCTGAGAGAGGGATTGAGGTGGACAAAGCAAACAATTGTGGCAAATGCCACCACCATTTAATGTTAAGGAAGTGAGGAGTTTTCTTGGGCATGCAGGCTTCTACAGAAGATTTATGCAAGACTTATCTAAAATTTCTAAACCCTTAACTAATTTTCTTATTAAGGACATTCCCTTTTTATTCGATAATGACTATTTACGTGCTTTTTGCAGGTTAAAGGAGGCACTAATATCTACACCAATCATTTAACCTCCTAATTGGAGCTTTCCCTTTGAGATCATGTGTGATGCAAGTGACTATGTTGTTAAAGCTATATGTAATAACCCCCTGCTAATAAAACCTTTGAAGGTTAAGTATAAATCATTTGAAACAAGGAAGTTGAGAACAACATAAAATTTTAGAGCGTTTCTGACCTTCCTTCACTCTTTCATATGAACTCCAATTAGGTGATCCAAGTGGCTAATGTTGTGGTTATTTGATTATTTAATCCACAAATATCATTTCACGGGTATTTTGTGTTTAAAGTGCAATTGCAGGTAAAATCATAAGTTTGGAGAAGTTTGGGACAAATTCTAATGACAGGGATTGAGTGAGAATCAAGAAAAGCAAGTTTTCAAGGTTTGGAATTTCGCCGTGGCGAGAATATGTTCGCCGGCGGCGAGTTTTTTTCCAGAAATCTTGCCATGGCGAGAATACGTTTGCCGGCAGCAATTTTCGTGAACCTGCATTTTTTTTAGCAGTCGTCTTCCCTTTTTCCTTCATTTCTCCTTCATCTAAACCCTCCCTCTCTCTCTCTAGAAATTTTGCTCCACCTTCTCTCTAAGATATCTCACCATCCGAACACCCAATTAGAGCTACCAAGGTATCGTTGGACTCGTGGGAAGGAGAGCTACAAACCCACCGATCATTTTCGCCGGACAACTGCTGAAAAGTCGCTGGAAAATTGTGTGAACAGTAACCTCCAAGGTAAAACTCTGTCCAATCGCGTTTTAAGCTTCTTTCTTCTGAAATTCTTTCCATAGATAGTCTTAGAATTAGTTTATATGCTAGAATATAAGGTTTTTAGGCTATTCTCATGTTATGTCTATGTTTTCTAGGTTGTTGAACCACCACGAGCTGAAATTCTCGTTGTTGGACTCCTAGTACGGTGAGTGGTTTTTTCAGACTATAGCGCATGTTTTACAAATTCGATTTATAACTCTCTCGTATGATTTTAACTAGTTGGAATGTATGCTAAATTGTCTTACCGCTTTGAAAACCAATATGTTCCAACCATGTTAGAAATTATAAATATCAATCCTAGTTGAACCCTAGGTATGCAGGGCAAGCATCTAGACTGATAATTCTCCATTGAGCTAGATTTATAGAAATGCGAACTTAGTCATAGAAATGAACTAAGTTAGCCATGAAATGATTTGATGCATGGCGAACATCTATGCGACGTCTATGGACGATTTATGTTTAAAGGAAAAGTTTATGATGATAAAGGTCTCCATGGGAATCCATGGATGAGGCATATTTTAGAACAGAGTTTTATGCATGAAAAGAGCTAGATGGAGAATTATAGCTTTATTATAATGTCATTGAAATGTTTTACTTTAAACTCTTTGAATAGCATATTTTCAAATGTTTACTATTGAAGGAACCCTTTTAGATCATTGTTAGCTAGCCGCAGGTAGTGCTAGCCCTGGTGCACCATGGTCATGTTAAGGCTTCGGCCTAGGATATTGTGACGGGCTTATGACCGCCTAAGTCACAGAATTTAGGGTGGACTTATGTCTACGCCTACAGTGATTGCCAGACCCTTGCTATGTTCTTGGGGAATTTAGGGTGGACTTATGTCTATGTCTACAGTGATTGCCATACCTTTGCTATGCGCTTGGGGAATTTAGGGTGGACTTATGTCTACGCCTACAGTGATTACCCTCCCATTGCTATGTGCTTGGGGAAGATGATAGATCTGTCAGGAAAGACCTCCAATAGACTAGTGCAGTTTTTCTTAAAGATTAAATATTTCTAAACAATCTCATTCATTATGGCGATTGCATAAATAACTTCATTTATTACTTACCATGCATAATTGATTTGCTTTATGATTACTGATTTAAATCCTGTTTATCTTTTGAACATACATTTGAATTGTTTAGCTTTTCTTTCAATAAATTATGGTTAAATGCTTAATGTTTCTATTATTATCTTTACACTTTGATTTCAATTATTAAACTCATTGCGAAACACTCGTGCTTGGTTTGCCCTGTTTCTGTTATAGTGTGATTTATCCATTCACTGAGATGTGGTCTCACCCCTCTTCTGTTTCCTCCCCACAGATAGTCAAAGAGACTTTGATCCAGCTACAGCTTCGTAGATGGCTGAATATAGCGTTGGTGAGCCCCAGTTTGGGCAAGGCTCTTTTGTATTGTTTGTCTAGTTTAGTTTATGTCTAGTGTACCTCCATGAATTTACAAGCAGGATCCTCGCTTCTTGCATATTTTGATGTGTTGTTTGGAAAACAGTTTTATGTTTTACAACGATGTTTGTATTATGAGGCCATGGGCCAAGTTGAATCACGAATGTTGGATTCATGAAATATATATATATATATATATATATATATACAGTATTTTCTTATACTGGATGTGGCATATGTGGCTAGTTATATTTATTATGTACTCTGGTTTGTGTGCTTGATGTTTGTACATGCTATGTGTTAGGCTTGCGGCTAGGGGGAAACCCTTATGCCGTGCCGGTCATGTGTTTCATCATTTGGGGCCGTGACAAAGTGGTATCAGAGCTTTAGGTTTTCCTGTGTTCATGGAGTAATGGACCTTTAGGTAGGACTTTGAGTGTGGGTGTGAATCCGGACATGCTTATACTCACGGTGCTGCTAAAGGGGTTCGATAGGATGTTGCCTTTTTGTTCAAGTAAGTCAGTTTATAGTATGTTATGTTGGCATGGTTAAGTGATGGTTGGGCTATCTCTGTTTTATAGCGAGATGCCACCAAGAACGAGATCAAAGGTTAGGCAACCCGTGGCTCAAGAGTAGATGGCTGAAGAGTCTACTCAGTCCGCAGTACCCGTGCCTAGAGGCCGAGGTAGAGGTCGTGGCAGAGGCTGACCTAGAGCCAGTGCAAGAGGCAGTGGCAGGGGTGTAAGAGCTGTTGAAGTAGCCGAACAAGCTGAGTTGAGCAGTGAGCAAGCTGAGACTCCCAGGGCGGGGGGAATGTCTTCTCACCCCTGGGATGATGTGATAGCCCAAATGCTAGCAACCATGGAGGGTATGCAGCGGATAATAGAAAATCTAGCCGAAAGAAGGGATGGGCAAGGTGGAAGGGACCCACAACAGCTCGAAACAGCTACCTTCGTTCCAAAGCCAGTTAGACCCGTGGAGCGGCATGCGAGACCCGTCGAGAGGGAAGTGGAACTATCTGAGTTCCTGAAGCTGAAACTGCCAACCTTCAAGGGGTTGTTGGCTAGTGAAGATCCCCAAGAGTTTATAGAGGACACTGAGAAGATCTGTGAGGTGCTTAAGTGTCCAGAGATCCGATCAGTAGAGTTGGCATCCTTCCAGTTGTCTGGTGTAGCGCAGGTATGGTTTAAGACCATAATGCGCGGAAGAGGAGCTACAGCGCCACCTTTGGGATGGCCAGAGTTCAAGGAAGTCTTCATGGACAGGTTTGTGCCTAAGAGTATTTGAGATGCCAAGTGTCAGGAATTTGTGGAGTTGAAGCAGACTCCCGGTATGTCAGTCACGGAGTATGATTACCGCTTCACATAGCTGTCGCCGTATGCACCGCACATGGTCCCTACTGAAAGAGCCATGATCAAGAAGTTTATCTAAGGGTTGATGCCAGCATTGTTTAAATCAGTGGCACTCCAGATGAAGCAATTCTCCAACTATGCAGAGGCTGTGGACTGTGCAAGAATGATGGAGAATAGGCATTTGGCCGATGTCGAGAATGCCAAGCTGAGAAAGAGGGATAGGGACAGGAGCTCCAAAGGAGGGCAAAGTTCTCATTCCCAAGGACCATGATTTCAGGGCCAGCAGCGCCCAGCACCACAGAATGTTGGGAACCCCAACCAGAGATCAGATGCGAGTGGTAGGCTAAGTCTTAGCCAAGGGAACACCAGGTATACAGGTCAACCAGGACCAAGGGCCATTCAGCAGGACAAGCCACAATGCCCTACTTGTGGCAATCATCACTTTGGTCAGTGTCGTAGAGAGACGGGTGTTTGCTATTAGTGCAACAAACTTGGACACATGAAGAGGGAGTGCCCCCAGTTGTATGGCTCAAGCCAAGGGTCAACTCGACCGGCTTTGCTAACAACCCTAGTGGCAGCTCAACCTATAAGGACTATACTGGGCCAAGCAAGTAGCAGAGGTACTGGTAGAGGGATGATGGACCGAGGTCAAAGCCAAGTAGGCCGAGGTCAACCGAGGATTTTTGCTCTCACCAGGCAGGATGCACAGGCTTCAAATGCGGTCATGACAGGTACTCTTTCAGTTTGCCTACATGAAGCATATGTTTTGTTTGACCCCGGGTCTACATGTTCCTATGTTTTCCCTAGTTTTGCTAAGAGTTTGGGTAAAGATCCGATTAGGATGGATGCCCCTTTCTTTGTAACCACCCCAGTCGGTGATTGTTTGCCAGTAGAGCATGTATGCAAGTCATGTAAAGTGTCAGTAGGTGATAGGGAGACATCTGCTGATTTGATCATCCTGGACATGATCGACTTTGACGTAATCCTAGGAATGGATTGGTTGGCATCATGCTATGCTACCTTGGATTGCTATGGGAAGGAAATCAAGTTCAACTTTCCAAGTGAAGTTCCTTTTTGGTTCCAGTGTGACCAAAGTAAAGCTCCAAGTAACCTGATTTTAGTCTTGGATGCTCAGAGGATGTTGAAGAAAGGATGCCAGGGATACTTGGCGTATGTTAGAGATGTGGATGGGAAGGTACCCGATGTAAACAAGATGGCAGTGGTAAGAGAATTCCGGGATGTCTTTTTAGAGGAGTTGCCAGGATTACCTCCTGAACGGAAGATAGAGTTTGGTATCGACCTTATTCCAAAGGCTCGACCAATTTCTATACCGCCTTGCAGGATGGCACCCACAGAGCTTAAAGAGCTAAAGAGTCAGTTGCAGGATTTGTTGGATAAGGGCTTCATCAGGCCGAGCACTTCTCCATGGAGTGCTCCGGTCCTTTTTGTGAAGAAGAAAGATAGGTCTTTGCGTCTTTGCATTGATTATCGGCAACTGAATAAGCTAATGGTGCGCAACAACTACCCTTTACCTAGGATTGATGATCTGTTTGATCAACTTCAAAGAGCGAAATGTTTCTCCAAGATTGATCTGAGGTCAGGGTACCATTAGTTGAAGATCAGGAAGGAGGATATTTCCAAGACAGCTTTTAGGACCCGTTATGGTCATTATGAGTTTTTGGTTATGTCTTTTGGTAACTAACGCACCAGCTGCTTTTATGGACTTGATGAACAGGGTGTTCAAGCCATTCTTGGATCGGTTTGTCATTGTGTTCATTGATGACGTCTTGGTTTATTCTAAAGACCATGAGGAGCATGAATAGCACCTACGGGTCATTTTCCAGGTCTTGAGGGATCAGCAGTTGTATGCCAAGCTCTCTAAGTGTGAGTTCTGGTTGGACAGCATTATGTTTCTGGGGCATGTAGTCATGAAGGACGACATTCAAGTAGACCCTGAGAAGGTAGAGGCAGTACAACAGTGGCCTCGCCCCGCTAGTGTGACGGAGATCCAAAGTTTCTTGGGTCTAGCAGGGTATTACCGGAGGTTCATCAAGGATTTCTCCAAAATTACTGCTCCTTTGACCCGAATAACTAGGAAGGGAGTTAAGTTTGAGTGGTCGGATGCATGCGAAGAAAGTTTCCAGATCTTGAAGAAGTGTCTAACCACAACCCTAGTTCTAACTATCCCAACGGGCACTGGAGGATACTCAGTGTACTGTGACGCCTCAAGGGTGGTCTTGGGTTGTGTGTTAATGCAGAATGGTCATGTTGTAGCCTATGCATCTAGGCAGCTCAGGAAGCACGAACAGAACTATCCTACACATGATCTGAAGATGGTGGCGGTGGTCTTTGCCTTGAAGATTTGGAGGCACTATCTCTATGGTGAACCCTGTAAGATTTACACGGACCACAAGAGCCTCAAGTACATCTTTCAACAAAGGGATCTTAACTTGAGACAGAGGAGGTGGATGGAGTTGGTGAAGGACTATGACTGCACCATCTTGTACCACCTAGGCAAGGCCAATGTGGTAGCATATGCTTTGAGCAGAAAGTCAATGGGGAGTCTAGCCCATATCACCCTACTCCGGAGGCTGTTGATAAGGGATATTCATCGGCTAGAAGGTGAGGGGATGCGCTTTGAAGTAAAGGAGCCAGGGGTGTTGTTAGCCCATATGCAACTACACTCTCCGCTGGTTGAGCAGATTAAGGCAGATCAAGACAAGGATGCTAAGCTATGTAAGCTCAAGGATGAAGCTAGGAATAATCAAACTTCTGAATTCAGCATGGATGCTAAAGGAGTGTTAAGATGTGGGAAGCGCTTGTGTGTGCCCGATGTGGATAGCTTGAGGAAGCAGATTTTGGAGGAGGCACATCAATCAGCCTATACTATCCACCCAGGAACAAATAAGATGTACAGTGACCTCAAGGACTTGTATTGGTGGAATGGGATGAAGAAGGATGTAGTAGATTTTGTGGCTCAGTGCTTGGTTTGTCAGCAAGTGAAAGATGAACACCAGAAGCCTGTCGGTTTGCACCAACAGATTGAGATACCAGAGTGGAAGTGGGAAAGGATCACTATGGACTTCGTTACAAGGTTACCAAGGACCCCTAAGGGTTATGACTCAGTATGGGTGATAGTGGATCGAATGACCAAGTCATCCCACTTTTTACCAGTGAAGACTACTTTTAATGCGGCTTAGTATGTAAGCCTGTATCTGAGTGAGATCATCAGATTGCATGGAGTCCCTGTATTTATCATATCTGATCGAGGTCCACAGTTTATGGTAAGGTTTTGGAAAGCTTTTCAAGAAGCTTTGGGGATGAGGTTGGATCTAAGCACTGCTTTTCATCCCCAAACAGATGGCCAGTCATAACGCACGATTCAAATTCTGGAGGATATGCTTGGAGCATGTATTTTGGACTTTGGTGGTAGTTGGGAAGGATACCTACCATTAGCCGAGTTTGCATATAACAACAGTTATCAAGCCAGTATTCAGATGGCACCTTTTGAAGCTCTTTATGGGAGAAGATGCCGATCTCTCGTTGGATGGTTTGAAGTTGGAAAAGCCAAGCTGCTAGGGCCAGACTTGGTGCAAGATGCCATAAAGAAGGTCAAGCTGATAAGGGAACGGCTTTTAATTGCACAAAGTCGTCAGAAGGCTTATGTGGACCATAGGTGTCGGGAGTTGAAGTTTTCTCTAGGCGATCACGTGTTCCTCAAAGTTTCACCCATGAAGGGAATCATGCGGTTTGGTAAGAAAGGGAAGTTGAGCCCGAGGTATATTGGACCCTTTGAAGTTCTGGATAGGGTAGGAACAGTGGCATACCGCCTAGCCCTACCACCTGGATTGAGTGAAGTGCATCTAGTCTTCCATGTCTCGATGTTGAGGAAGTATCTACCCGACCCATCTCATGTGATTCAACCGCAAGAAATCCTTTTGGATGACAAGTTGGCCTATGAAGAGAAACCCGTGGCCATTGTTGATAGACAAGTGAAAAAATTAAGGTCTAACGATATCCCTACAGTGAAGGTGATCTGGCAGAATCATTCCAAAGAGGAAGCTACGTGGGAAGTAGAGGACGTCATGAGAGAGAAGTATCCACAGCTGTTCCAAGAGTAGTCTTATGTTTTCATGTTGTTGGTTTTTGTAAAATTCGGGGACTGAATTTTTATAAGGAGGGGAGAATGTAATAACCCTCTGCTAATAAAACCTTTGAAGGTTAACTATAAATCATTTGAAACAAGGAAGTTGAGAACAACGTAAAATTTTAGAGTGTTTCTGACCTTTCTTCTGACCTTCCTTCACTCTTTCATATGAACTCCAATTAGGTGATCCAAGTGGCTAATGTTGTGGTTATTTGATTTTTTAATCCACAAATATCATTTCACGGGTATTTCGTGTTTAAAGTGAAATTACAGGTAAAATCATAAGTTTGGAGAAGTTTGGGACAAATTCCAATGACCGGGATTGAGTGAGAATCAAGAAAAGCAAGTTTTCAAGGTTTGGAATTTTGCCGCGCCAAGAATATGTTCGCCGGCGGCGAGTTTTTTTCCAGAAATCTCGCCACGGTGAGAATACGTTTGCCGGTGGCAAGTTTTGTGAACCTGTGATTTTTTCAGCAGTCGTCTTCCCTTTTTTCTTCATTTCTCCTTCATCTAAACCCTCCCTCTCTCTCTCTAGAAATTTTTCTCCACCTTCTCTCTAAGATATCTCACCATCCGGACACCCGATTAGAGCTACCAAGGTATCGTTGGACTCGTGGGAAGGAGAGCTACAAACTCCATGGTGCGCACTGTCGCAGGTGCACCCAAATTAATACCTTACCTCAACACTAACCTGTAGTAGTGGGAGTAAGGGTCGATCCCACAGAGACTGGAATTACCTTATGTGATTCAGAAAGGGGGGATTGAGAGTCGCAATTAAAATTAAGTAAACAATAGCAAAAATAATTGAGAGAAAGTGATTAATGAGAAAAGCGTTGGTTTCGGTCGATATTCACCATCAAGGGATTGCATTGATCATTGAAAAAATTATCAATCTTAAACCAAATATCTATCATTGGGATTCTATCCCAGTTCCTCCTTAAGCCTAGTAAATTAATGACAATCGCACTAATTATACTCTAATTAACGAGCAATCCTTTAGCACATCGGTAAAGCATAACTTATTAACCGCATGAAGAACAAGAGAAACTAATAGAGCTAAACGAATACAAGCACATCGGTTATATTCAATTTAGTTGATATTCATCATAGGGTTAACGATTTATAATCCAAAATCCTTAATCCTATTTGCTTCACGAATCAAGTAATAAAAGCTTTGTTCAAAACCTAATTCAGCAGCTACACATACAATATACTAGTAGGCCTCCTACCAATCACATGCATAATATTAAGAAAATAAGAACAGATGAATAAACAATACCCAGTTAAGATTGAATGCAATGAAATCAAATCCGTATCTCACAATCAAATCCCTTGAGATTTCAATCTCCCTCAACCAACTAAAGAAAATTAGCCGCGCAGGGCCATAGAAAACTAAACAAGAAGTAAAGAAAAGAGTTGAGAACTTGAATGAATTCTTTGCTGAATGAATAGATACCTTCTCTGCTTACTTTCCTTCCTTTTTATAGATTAAACCCTCCTAGTTGAAGTAGGAAAGTTTTTAGGTCAAATCTCCATCAACTGGGCTTCAAATCAGGCGAAAAAACCCTAAAATCGCGACTTCCGGAGCGGCGGCGCCGTGGCGCATAAGTTCAGCGCCGCGGCTCTGCGAAACTTCATCCACGGGGTGCCGCAGCGCACTCATGTAGTGCCGCGGAGCTCGTGGTTCTGCGCCAAGAACCAGCGCCGCGGCGCTACGAGACATCCATGACGGGCCGCTGTGGGGCTGTATTGTTGGCGCCGCGGCGCCTAGAAAACGCCGGATTTTGCCAAAGTGCCGAACATGAAAGTTGTAGCTCTATGTTTCTTCTTTCCATAGCCGCTAGAATCAGCTCAATCGGAGCTCAAATGAGTGAGATATGCTTCCATTAGTGACGAAAGGTCAGAAATCAGCATTTTTCATGATTTTCTTCTATTTTTCTCTTCTTTTCTTCTTTATTATTCCTAAAAACATAAAACACACAATTTAATTAAAACCTATCTATTTATCATTTAAATAAAATAAAAAGAAACATAAAATATGCTAAATACATGCTTAATTTAAAGCATGTCAAATACCCCCACACTTGCTCTTTTGCTTGTCCTCAAGCAAATTAAACCATGTGAACAATATTCAATAAATAAGGTAAGTGAAAGTCTTACCAATATATTGCCTCATAGTGAAAATTGAATTCTCTTAAAGAAATTTCAGAAAATTTAATGACTATGTGCAATATTCAATTTAAATGCAATTCAGAATTCATTTTTCTAGAGCCCTGAGTGTGTGTGTTTTGAGCAGTTCAATCATCTTTCATTCAAATGAGTTTATATATCTCAAGAAATCAAGTATGGATCTCCTCGTAGGATTTCCATAAGCTTATTTTTCCTGCTGCTCTCCACTAATGTAGGTCAAAACTACTTTTAGGATCAAAAGGACTTTATTTAGCTTGTAATGTGGCCAAGGTGAAGGGTGGGACAAAGGATATCAATGTAGGATCAGTCACCCAGCACCACATGATTAAAATTGATCTCTTGAGCTCTTTGCTTTCCTCCAATAATTTTGGGAAGATTTTCTCCCCACACTACTTTTCCTGCTTCAATCCATCATTGTCCTCTTTTTCTTTCACCCACAACATTTGTTCTTATATATATATATATAATTTTTTTCTTTTTCTTTTTCTTTTGAAAATTTCTTTTCTTTTCCTTGCTCCACCCTTCCACCCTTTTTGTAAATAAAGCAATACAATACAAATATTCATCAAAATAATCATGGAGTGAGTGAATAGGGTAAAGAAAAAAAATAAGGATATACAAACTTTGGCTTATGGCTCAGTTATAGTTTTCAGAAGGAAAAGTTCATTAAGCTCAAAATAAAGGAACTAGTGTTATTTTATTACTTAGGTTAGGCTTGAAAGGCTCAATTTATCAAATAATGCCTAAATCATCTCCTAATTAATAGTATCAACCTAGGATTTCGCCTCAAGCATCATTCAAATAAGTTCTAGAATCCTTTCTGAGATCATAAAAAATTTCTTTAAGTTGTATAAACTTTCTTTAAATAAAAGATAAATTAAATACTCAAAGTTGTTGTGCAAAATAGATTCAGGATTCTAGAAAATGGATAATAAATTGAAAAAAAAATTAAAATTACACATAATTATGATTTTCCTACGTTTCTTAAGAGCTATTAGCAATTTAAACATTTATACTATTGGCTATTGGTTTCACTAACACAAACCCATAAATTGAAATTTTGTTCACATGCTCACCTCATGATAGGAATAAAAGTGCACACATCATAGAATTATAGTAATGCATCAAAGTAGAAAAGTGCACAAGTGTATGAGTTATTATACAGTCATCCAGCTGAATCATAAAGTGACCCCCCCACACTTAAAAACATACATTGTCCCCAATGTAAGAATATCAAAGAAAAAACACAATAGAGACAAGTAATAAAATAAGGAGGGGTCCAGGGAAACTTACCTGATCAAGTGTCACCATTCATCGCATCATGCTCGGTGTCAGGCCGAAAGGGTAGTTCAGGAGGCGCCGGGAATGCAATTGGAAGGTTCAGGGCATGGGCTAGCTGACTGAAGCAGGCATGATTATGTTGTGCAATAGAGTGCTGGTAGAGGGCCAGATCGTGCAGTTGGTGGCTCAGATACTCTGTGCACTGCCATAAATCTTCAATGGTATGCTGGGATGGTGGTGGAGCTGAACTGCTGCCTGGTCCCTCTGTAGGGATTGGCTGAATCCCTAACTCCTCCTCTGCTGCTTCTTCATGGCCTCTGTACTTTTGGATATCTTAGAACCCTAGAAAAGTGTCTTTGAATTCGACTCAATTGCTGATATGAGGTGTATAATCCTGCAAAAGTAGATGAAAAATCAAGTTATGCAAGCAATATAATCGAATGGGAGGTGAGTATGGGTGATTGGAGGCAAGAAAAGGGATTTGGGGGTGAGAGAGAGCAAAAACCGCGGGTAGGAGAAGAGGTTCTCGCGAACCTCTTATAGAGAGTGCCGTGGCGCTCTCTGCTGAAACGTGGAACGCCGCGGCGCTATCTTCAGGCGCCGCGGCGCTGTTCTTGAGCGCCGCGGCGCTCGCCCAGCCTGGGCGATGGGCGCCGCGGCACTCTTGTGAAGCGCCGCGGCGCTTGTGTGTGTCCGAAGCTTTTTTTTTTTTTTTTAGACAAAATTAAAATTATGAAAAAGAAAAATAAGAAGAAGAAGAATAGATGTTGGGTTGCCTCCCAACCAGCGCCTTTGTTTAACGTCGTTGGCTCGACTCAAGGCTCCTTATGTCATTCAAGGAGGATCCTTGATGTCAACTTTGAATTGGCTTGCCTTTGAATGTGCAGAATTCTGAGGTTCAGCTGCATTATGAAGAGGGAAGTTAGCATTAGTTAAAGATTTAATTAAATGAGAACTCAACTTACCTGGAAATAACCGATGTCTTGAGTAGCTTTTGGCATCTAATTTAATTTCATCCTTTTGAGATTCTACCAAAGCATGCGGTAACTTTCCTTTATCTTTGAGTAGGGCATATTTATCTGAGGTTATAACTGCGGGTGGTTCTCCACTGTATATGCCCTTTAAATGGCTAGGGACGCTCTTTAAGCCTAGGTTAGAATACTGCAAAATAGAATGTACAGGCGTCTTATTAGAAATTGATAACAACATAGAAAAATCCTTACCTGTTTGCTGCACTTCTGGTCCTTCCTCTCTTACTGAAATATTCTCTTCAAATTTGGCGTTTAGGGTACATTCCATAACCTCTTCCTTAGTAGGCTTACTGGTGTCAACTTCTAAGTCATCTTTTTCATTCAGTGCAGAATTTTCTTCCTTTTGCATTAACGATGATGGGGCTAGACTTTCAATTTCTGAATTTTGAGTCTCTAGCCTGCTAACTGTTGTTGCTAATTGCCCAATCTGATTTGTTAAGCTTTGAATGCTAGCCCTTACCTCTTGTTGAAATTCATGAGTATTTTGTGTAAGAGATTTAACAATATCTTCTAAAGAACTACTTACCTGAAAATCCTGATATGCAGACTGTCTAGGATAATAGGCCTGTTGGGTATGCTGAAAATTTGCAAAATTTTGTTCTACAGGACTATTTTGTGCATTCCCAAAGTTAAGATGATCCTTCCATCCAGGATTGTACATGTTTGAATAGGAATCATACCTCACTTGTTGTGGTTCATGGAAACCTTTAACCATATTTACCAGCTCAAATGACTCATCATAGAAAGTTGGGTACCCAAAAGAAGGATGCCCTATGGCTGGATAATTTCCATAGCACTTCTCTCTTTGCATATTTTCTACACGTTGACGAACAAGAGAAGTTAAATTTGCAAGTTGCTCTTCAAGAGAAGAACTACATACCTCACCAGCATATCTTAATGGAGAGCTCAGCCTAGTGCCAAATTGTTGAAAATTGGCTGCCATATTCAAAGTTTTGAACAAAAAGAAAAGAAAAGAAAATCACAAAAGGTAAATAGACACAGTCCCCGGCAACGGCGCCAAAATTTGGTGCGCACTGTCGCAGGTGCACCCAAATTAATACCTTACCTTAACACTAACCTGTAGTAGTGGGAGTAAGGGTCGATCCCACAGAGACTGGAATTACCTTATGTGATTCAGAAAGGGGGGATTGAGAGTCGCAATTAAAATTAAGTAAACAATAGCAAAAATAATTGAGAGAAAGTGATTAATGAGAAAAGCGTTGGTTTCGGTCGATATTCACCATCAAGGGATTGCATTGATCATTGACAAAATTATCAATCTTAAACCAAATATCTATCATTGGGATTCTATCCCAGTTCCTCCTTAAGCCTAGTAAATTAATGACAATCACACTAATTATACTCTAATTAACGAGCAATCCTTTAGCACATCGGTAAAGCATAACTTATTAACCGCATGAAGAACAAGAGAAACTAATAGAGCTAAACGAATACAAGCACATCGGTTATATTCAATTTAGTTTATATTCATCATAGGGTTAACGATTTATAATCCAAAATCCTTAATGCTATTTGCTTCACGAATCAAGTAATAAAAGCTTTGTTCAAAACCTAATTCAGCAGCTACACATACAATATACTAGTAGGCCTCCTAGCAATCACATGCATAATATTAAGAAAATAAGAACAGATGAATAAACAATACCCGGTTAAGATTGAATGCAATGAAATCAAATCCGTATCTCAATATCAAATCCCTTGAGGTTTCAATCTCCCTCAACCAACTAAAGAAAATTAGCCGCGCAGGGCCATAGAAAACTGAACAAGAAGTAAAGAAAAGAGTTGAGAACTTGAATAAATTCTTTGCTGAATGAATAGATACCTTCTCTGCTTACTTTCCTTCCTTTTTATAGATTAAACCCTCCTAGTCGAAGTAGGAAAGTTTTTAGGTCAAATCTCCATCAACTGGGCTTCAAATCAGGCGAAAAAACCCTAAAATCGCGACTTCCGGAGCGGTGGCGCCGCGGCGCATAAGTTCAGCGCCGCGGCTCTACGAAACTTCATCCACGGGGTGCTGCGGCACACCTATGTAGCGCCGCGGCGCTCGTGGTTCTGGGGCAAGGGCGCCGCGGCGCCAAGAACCAGCGCCGCGGCGCTACGAGACATCCATGATGGGCCGCTGCGGCACTGTATTGTTGGCACCGCGGCGCCTAGAAAACGCCAGATTTTGCCAAAGTGTCGAACACGAAAGTTGTATCTCTATGTTTCTTCTTTCCATAGCCGCTGGAATCAGCTCAATCGGAGCTCAAATGAGTGAGATATGCTTCCATTAGTGACAAAAGGTCAGAAATCAGCATTTTTCATGATTTTCTTCTATTTTTCTCTTCTTTTCTTCTTTATTATTCCTAAAAACATAAAACACACAATTTAATTAAAACCTATCTATTTATCATTTAAATAAAATAAAAAGAAACATAAAATATGCTAAATACATGCTTAATTTAAAGCATGTCACTCCATTGATAAGTTTCGCCGGACAATCGCTGAAAAGTCGCCAGAAAATCGCGTGAACAGTGACTTCCAAGGTAAAACTCCGTCCAATCGCGTTTTAAGCTTCGTTCTTCCAAAATTCTTTCCATAGATAGTCTTAGAATTAGTTTCTATGCTAGAATATAAGGTTTTTAGGCTATTCTCATGTTATGTCTATGTTTTCTAGGTTGTTGAACCACCACGAGGTGAAATTCTCGTTGTTGGACTCCTAGTACGGTGAGTGGGTTTTTCATACTGTAGCGCATGTTTTACGAATTCAATTTATAACTCTCTCGTATGATTTTAACTAGTTGGAATGTATGCTAAATTGTCTTACCGCTTTGAAAACCAATATGTTCCAACCATGTTAGAAATTATAAATTTTAATCCTAGTTGAATCTTAGGTATGCAGGGCAAGCATCTAGACTGATAATTCTCCATTGAGCTAGATTTATAGAAATGCGAACTTAGTCATAGAAATGAACTAAGTTAGCCATGAAATGATTTGATGCATGCGAACATCTATGCGACGTCTACGGACGATATGTTTAAAGGGAAAGTTTATGATGATAAAGGTCTCTATGGGAATCATGGATGAGGCATATTTTAGAACAGAGTTTTATGCATGAAAAGAGCTAGATGGAGAATTATAGCTTTATTATAATGTCATTGAAATGTTTTACTTTAAACTCTTTGAATAGCATATTTTCAAATGTTTAGTCATTGGGGGTTGAGATATGGTGCGTACTGTCACAGGTACACCCAAATTAATACCTTACCTCAAAACTAACCTGTAGTAGTGGGAGTAAGGGTCGATTCCAGAGAGATTGGAATTACCTTATGTGATTAAAAAGGGGGGAATTGATAATCACAAATTAAGTGAAGTAAACAATAATGAAAATAAATAAGAGAAAGTGATTAATGATAAAGACGTTGGTTTCGGTTTATATCCACCGTTAAGGGATTACATTGATCATCGACAACATACTCAATCTGTAAATGAATATCTATCATTGGGGTTTTAACCCTGTTTCTCCTTAAGCCTAGCAAATTAATGACAATCGCACTAATCAAACCCTAATTAACAAGCCATTCTTTAGCACATCGGTAAAACATAACTTGTTAACCGCATTAAGAACTAGAGAAACTGATAGAGCTAAACAAATATAAACACATCAGTTATATCTAATTTAGTTAATCATTCATCATAGGTTCAGTGATTTATAATCCAAAACCCTCAAACCTATTAGCCTCACGAATTGCAGAATTGAAGACTTTGTTCAAAATACAATTCAGCGGTAGATTAAAATAGACAAAATACTAGTAGGCCTCCTAGCAATCATATGAATAATCATTAAGAATAAGAACAGATGAACAATCAATATTCAAATCAAATTGAAATAATATCATCAAATCCACATCTCACAATGTATAAAAATCCCTTGAGGTTTCAACTCACCTCAACCAACTAAAAAGAACTAGCCACGCAGGGCCATAAGAAACTCTAAAGAAGAATTGAAGAATGTAGATGAAGAATTGGATCCTTTCTCTGGTTGCTTTCCTCCCTTTTTATAGACTTTCCTCCTCCTAATTGAAGTCAGAATGTATTTAGGTCAAATTCCCGTCCATTCCACTTCAATTTGGGCGAGAACGACCTAAAATTGCGAAATCAGCAAGTCCTGTACGGCGGGTGGGCGCGGCGGCGCTACGAAGATCCTGCCACGGGACACCGCGGCGCGCTGGGTTGAGCACCACGGCGGTCTGCGTCGAAGGTGCTTAGGCGCCGCGAGGCCCTGGGTTGAGCGCCGCGGTGCTCCCTCCTGGGCAACTTTGCGCCACGGCGCGCCGGATTTGGCTTAACGTGGCGTCGTGGTGCTATCTTGTGAGCGCTACGGCGCCCAGAATCTTCTGGATTTTGCCAAATTACTGAACACGAAAGTTGTAGCGCTATGTTTCTTCTTTCCATAGCCGCTAGAATCACCTCGATCAGAGCTCAAATGGGCGAGATATGCCTCCATTAGTGATGAAAGGTCATAAATCAGTATTTTTCATGATTTTCTCTCTATTTTTCTCTTCTTTTCTTTTTTATTATTCCGAAAACACAAAACACAACACTCAATCAATTCATATCTATTTTCTACTAAAATTAAATAATAAGCAACTCAAAACATGTCAAAAACATGCTTATTTTATGGCATGTCAAATACCCCCACACTTACTCTTTTGCTTGTCCTCAAGCAAACATTGATTCATGTAAACAGAATTCAATATATGAAATGAGTTAATGGCTTACCAATATGCTGCCTCATAGTGAAAATTGTATGCTCTTGAAGAAATTTCAGAAAATTTCATGACCATGTGCAACATTTAATTCAAATGCAATTTATAATTTTATTCCCTAAAATCCATAGTGTGTGTGTGTCTTTAAATAATTTAATTTAATTTTACCAAAATGAGTTTATATATCTCAAGAATTATAGCATGGCTCTCTATTTAATATTTTCATAGACTTATTTTTCATGCTACTCTCCACTAATGTAGGCTAAAACTACTTCTTAGGATCAAAAGGACTAAACTCAGCTTGTAATGTGGCTAGGCTATGGGGTGAGATAAAAGATATAATTTAAAGCTTAATCTCCCAACATCACATGATTAACTCTAATCTATTTGAGCTAATTGTCAAGATTGGGGAATTTTTCCCCCCACACTTATTTCCTTGCTTTTCTGCATTCTATTTTTCTTTGATTCTCTATTTCTTCTTTTTCAATCACTGGATAGACTTTCATTAGTCTTTTGAGAATATATATATATATATATACATATATATATATATATATATATATATATATATATATATTTCTTTTTTCTTTTTTCTTTCTTTTGTCCTTGCTCCACCCTTCCGCCCTTTCATTAATGTAGATCTATAAAACAAGAATTCAGAAATTAATCATGGAGCGAGTGAATCAGGTAGAAAAAATAAAGGTATTAATCACAAAAATTTGGTCTTGGCTGTTTTGTGGTTATAGAATAAAATGTTAATTAAGCTCAAAATAGAAGTTCTAAGGATATTCACTTGTTTGGGTTAAGCTTGAAAGGCTCATTCTCATCAAAAAATTGCCTAAATCATCTCCTAATTGTTAGAATTAGCCTAGGATTTCGCCTCAAGTAGCATTTAAATAAGTTCTAGAAATTTAAATGAGATCATAAAATATTTTTGAGTTATATAATCTTTTTCTAAGTAAAAGATAAATTAAATATCCAAAATTACTATGCAAAAGAATTTCAGGATTTTTAGAAAATAGGTAATCATAAATTGAAAAGAAATTAAAATTACACATAATTATGACTTTCCTACATCTCCCAAGAGCTATAAGCAATTTAAATAGTTATATAATTGGCTATTGGTTCAGCTATCACAAACTCATAAATTGAAATTTTGTTCACATGCTCACCTCATGACAGGATTAAAAATGCACATATCATACAATTATAGTTATGCATCAAAGTAGGAAAGTGCACAAGTGTATGATTTATTATACAGTCATCCAGCTAAATCATAAAGTGACCCCCCCCACACTTAAAACATACATTGTCCCCAATGTAAGAATATAAAAGAGAATATAAAAGGGACAAGTAATAACATAAGGAGGGGTTCAGTGAAACTTCCTTGATTAGTGATCACCATCTATCTCATCATGCTCAGGTGCATGCCTAAAGGGTGGTTTAGGAGGTGCTAGGAAAGCAATCGGGAGATTCAGGGCATGAGCTAACTGGCTAAAATATGCATGATGATGCTGTGCAATAGAGTGCTGGTAGAGGACCAGATCGTTCATTTGATGGCTCAAACACTCTGTGCGCTCCCATAAATCTTCAATGGTATGCTGGGATGGTGGTGGAGCTGAGCTGCTGCCCGGTTCCTCTGTAGGTACTGGCTGAATCCCTAGCTCCTCCTCTGCTGCTTCTTCATGGCCTTTGTATTTTTGTATGTCTGCATAGGAAATAGGTCTCATTGGGTGAATGAGAGCCTCAATGGAATCCCAGCTTACTCCTGCCTTCTGACATAGACCAGTAATTAAACTAGGGGCAAAGAGGGATCTGCCTCTAGCACTAATACAGCTGAGCATCTGTCTTTGAATAATCTTGCCTACATCAATAGAAAGGCCCTTTAGTATTGCATAAAGCAAAATGGCCATCTCCCTCCTGACTTGACTCATGTTGAAGCTGGGCATGAATCTTGCTGACACGAAATAGTGCCATGCTTTAGCCACTTTATTCATATCAGCTCTAGCAAGGTATAACGGATGGCCATTGCTGTCCAATTTCCAGGAGGCCCCCCTGTAGCATAGAGTTCATATAACATCTTCAAAGTCAATGTAGGATTGAAGAAGTGTCGTATATCCATCATCCTCAATATCAGGCAGTGAATAGAATTCATTAATGGCGTGCGGAGTGAATGGCACCATCTTGCCTCTAACCCGTGCTTTATGACGTTCGTGAACTGTGGCATTGGAGTAGAACTCCTGTACCACGGGAATAACTCCTAGTTCTGGGTTCCTGCAGAAAATCTCCCAATGCCTATGGAGGATGTTGTCTCTGTGAGGTAGCCCTTCGGTAATAATAAATCCACGTTCTGGAACTATAGGCTTATGTACCACCACTTTGATGTGGTGTTGATAAACCTCTTCAGTCACAAAAGCCATGGTGTCGAATGCTGGAGGGTCCTCAACTCTGTTCTTTCTCTTAGAGATGCCTAATTTGGAAGATTTTGAGGCCATTGCACTTGGCAAACTCACTGGGGCGTTTTATCAAACACCTAGTGTGCACTCTTGAAAAATTGAGAGAATGGATGGTAGATTCATAGCTTGAAGTCCCAATGCAGTGAAAACCAGTAGCAATGATGTATAGAGATCAACTTCAGCAGGATAAACAAAGTAAATTGTACCCAATTCAGAGTGATTTGTGGCTGGAAAGTGTGAGATCAAAATTTCTTGAGAACCCTTGAAAATTAGCGTGGAATCCAGCTCAAATGCTGAAAAGAAGTGTATAATCCTGCAAAAGAAGATGCATAATCATGTAATGTTAGCAAGATAATGTAATGGGAGGTGAGTATGGTTGATTTAAGGTCAGAAGGTGGATTTAAAGGGGAAATGCAAGCAAAAACAGAGGGGGAAGACAAGAGGGTTCGTGACCCTCTTATAGAGAGCGCTGCGGCACATACCCATTCTGGGTTCATAGCGCCGCGGCGTATGTGCACGTCCGCAGTTCATAATTTTTTTTTCTTTAAAGAAAAATTAAACTATGAAAAGAAAAATTAAGAAGAAGAAGAATGGATGTTAGGTTGCCTCCCAACCAGTGCCTTTGTTTTACGTCGTTGGCTCGACTCAGCTCCCTATCTTTGTTCATGGAGGCTCTTTGATGTTCACTTTAAATTTCTAAGACTGATTCAATCCTTAAAATTCAACTGCATAACCAGAAGCCACATTAGTAATAACAAGTGGTCCTAACCAAGGGAGATATTTCTTAACTTCAAGGGTTTTAACCCCTTTCATTTCTAGAATTTGATGCAATTCTATAGTCGAGTCTATGCCTTTAAGGTTTGCAATTGTTTTTATAATGGAATTTCTTTTTTTCTGAAGAATATGCATCAATTCCTCTTCTTTTTTAACACCCAAATTCATGGCAACTAAAATAGGTGATGCATCTCCTACTTCCAAGTATTTCAAGTGATTGGGAAGAGGTGACAAATTAGACCCAGGATCCTGCAAAATAGAAAGTGCAAGAGTATTATCAGAATTTGATAATTCCTTATAAGCAACCTTACCTTTTTGTGGCCCTTCTGAAAAATCATTGAGTGCAGTCAGTTTCTCCTTTGTTCCTTCATCTAAGTCTATCTCACCATCATTTGCTGCTATAGATTTGTTCACGCTTTCCTCAATTTTATCCTTTTCATCTAATTCAAACACATCGTATGCCAACAAATCAAGTACATCAATGGAATAAACAGGAGTATCATCACCTGGGTGTCCATGGCTTTATACATATTGAATTTTATTACTTCACCATCAAATTCCATAGTGAGTGTCCTATTGTGAACATCTATCTTGGGTTTGGAGGTTTTCAAGAATGGTCTCCCTAATAATATTGGAGAAGTAAAATCCCCATTGTCCATATCAAGCACATAAAAATCTGCAGGGAACACCAAATCATCTACCTGCACCAAGACATCCTCAATTATTCCCTTAGGTGGACCTATCTGCTAGTTGAATTATCAAATTTACAGATTTCAATGGTCCCAAATTCAAAGTTGTATATACAGAATATGGCATAACATTGATGGAAGCTCCTAAATCTAACATAGCCTTTTCAATGCGAGTTCCCCCAATTTTGCATGGAATAGTAAACATACCTGGATCCTTGCATTTAGTAGGGAGTTTTGTTTGTATCATAGCAGATACATTCTGACTCATATGAATCTTTTCAAAATCCTTTAATTTTTGCCTTTCTTTTTGAGTACATAGTTCTTTCAAGAACTTTGCATATCTTGGCACCTGTTTAATGGTATTTAGAAGGGGGAGATTAACTTCACATTTTCTAAAGATGTCATACAATTCAGAAGTTTTCTCATTTAGCCTATTCTCTTTAAAAGCTTCTGGAAAAGGAGGTTTAGATTTATATTCAGAGAAAGGTTTAGACTTACCTTTTGGATGCTTACCTACCATGATTGCATTATTCTTGTCTTCCTCTTGCTCAGTTGGTGCATATAACTCTTGCATTGGAGTCTTAACTTCTTTATCACCTTGTAGCATGATTGCACTCACATTTTCCCTTGGGTTAACCACAGTTTGTGAAGGTAACTTACCTGAGTTTTGAGCATCCAATCGACTCACTGTGGTTGCTAACTGACCTACTTGAGTTGTCAGATTTTGAATGCTAGCTCTTGTCTCTTGCTGAAATTGATGAGAGTTTTGTACAAGAGTTTTCACAATGTCTTCCAACGGATTACTTACCTGTTGATCCTGGGGTGCATTCTGTCTAGGATAATAGGCTTGCTGATTTTGTTGAAAATTTTGTCCGGCAGGCCTATTTTGTGCATTCCCATATCTAAAATTGGGATGATCCTTCCATCTAGGATTGTATGTATTGGCATATGGATCATACCTCTTTGGTTGGCCAGGAAAACCTCCTACAACATTTGCTTGTTCTGTGGATTCCTCTTGAAGTGTAGGACACATGTCAGTTGGGTGCCCTATGGCTGAGCATATTCCACATACTTTAACTTGCTGTAGTGTACCTGTAGCCATTTGACGCACAAGAGAAGTAAGTTCAGATATTTGATTCTGAAGAGAAGTAGTACTTACCTCCTGGGCATGCCTAATAGGAGGATCATGCCTAACGCCAAATTGTTGTGAATTGGCAGCCATATTTGATATCAGGATTCTGGCTGCCTCAGGAGTTTTATCTACTAGTGCTCCTCCACTAGCTGCATCTATCATGCTCCTATCTCCCTGCAAAAGGCCTTCATAAACATATTGGATTAGTAGCTGCTCACTAATCTGATGATGTGGGCAGCTTGCACAAAGTTTCTTAAACCTTTCCCAATATTCATAAAGCGTTTCACCATGCAATTGCCTAATGCCGCATATTTCTTTCCTAATAGTAGCGGCTCTAGATGCAGGAAAATAACATTCTAAAAACATTCTCTTCATCTCATTCCAGGTAGTGATAGTACTAGAAGGAAAATAATACAACCAATCTTTGGCTGAATCTTTTAAGGAAAAAGGAAAAGCCCTAAGTTTTATTTGTTCCTCAGTTACTCCAGGGGGCTTCATACTGGTACATACTACATGGAACTCCTTCAGATGTTTATACGGGTCTTCACCTGCAAGACCATGATAACTTGGTAAGAGATGAATTAATCCATATTTCAACTCAAAATTAACATTGTCATCAAGATTAGGAAAAGTAATGCATAAGGGTTGCTGATGCAAATCAGGAGCTGCAAGCTCGTTCAGAGTGGGGTGTTTAGCCATGATCACTTCCTCCTTATCCTGATCAACATCTTCTTGAATTTCTCTTTTGTGCCTGTATACAGATTTTCTAATATCTAGATTGAACTGTAAATCTCGAGAATTAGAAGAACGAGTTACATGCATAAATCAAAAAATCACAAAAAGTAATGACGCAGTCCCCGGAAACGGTGCCAAAATTTGGTGCGTACTGTCGCAAGTACACCCAAATTAATACCTTACCTCAAAACTAACCTGTAGTAATGGGAGTAAGTGTCGATTCCACAGAGACTGGAATTACCTTATGTGATTAAAAAGGGGGGGAATTGATAATCGCAAATTAAGTGAAGTAAACAATAATGAAAATAAATAAGAGAAAGTGATTAATGATAAAGACGTTGGTTTCAGTTTATATCCACCGTCAAGGGATTACATTGATCATCGACAACATACTCAATCTGTAAATGAATATCTATCATTGGGGTTTTAACCCTGTTTCTCCTTAAGCCTAGCAAATTAATGACAATCGCACTAATCAAACCCTAATTAACAAGCCATCCTTTAGCACATCGGTAAAACATAACTTATTAACCGCATGAAGAACTAGAGAAACTGACAGAGCTAAACAAATATAAACACAGAAGTTATATCTAATTTAGTTAGTCATTCATCATAGGTTCAGTGATTTATAATCCAAAACCCTCAAACCTATTAGCCTCACGAATCGCAGAATTGAAGACTTTGTTCAAAACACAATTCAGCGGTAGATTAAAATAGACAAAATACTAGTAGGCCTCCTAGCAATCATATGAATAATCATTAAGAATAAGAACAGATGAACAATCAATACTCAAATCAAATTGAAATAATAACATCAAATCCACATATCACAATGTATAAAAATCCCTTGAGGTTTCAACTCACCTAAACCAACTAAAAAGAACTAGCCACACAGGGCCATAAGAAACTCTAAAGAAGAATTGAAGAATGTAGATGAAGAATTGGATCCTTTCTCTGGTTTCTTTCCTCCCTTTTTATAGACTTTCCTCCTCCTAATCGAAGTCAGAACGTATTTAGGTCAAATTCCCGTCCATCCCACTTCAATTTGGGCAAAAACGACCTAAAATCGCAAAATCAGCAAGTCCTGTACGGCGGGCGGGCGCGGTGGCGCTACGAAGATCCTGCCATGGGACGCCGCGATGCGCTGGGTTGAGCGTCGCGGCAGTTTGCGGCGAAGGTGCTCAGGCGCCACGGCGCCCTAGGTTGAGCGTCATGGCGCTCCCTCCAGGGCAACTCTGCGCCGCGGATTTGGCTTAACGTGGCGCCACGACGCTATTTTGTGAGCGCTACGGCGCCCAGAATCTTCTAGATTTTGCCAAAGTACCGAACACCAAAGTTGTAGATCTATGTTTCTTCTTTCCATAGCCATTGGAATCACCTTGATCAGAGCTAAAATGAGCGAGATATGCCTCCATTAGTGATGAAAGGTCAGAAATCAGCATTTTTCATGATTTTCTCTCTATTTTTCTCTTCTTTTCTTCTTTATTATTCCTAAAACACAAAACACAACACTCAATCAATTCATATCTATTTTCTACTAAAATTAAATAAAAAGCAACTTAAAACATGTAAAAAACATGCTTATTTTATAGCATGTCAGTTAGCTAGCCGCAGGTAGTGCTAGCCCTGGTGCACCATGGTCATGTTAAATCTTCGGCCTAGGATATTGTGACGGGCTTATGACCGCCTAAGTCACAGAATTTAGGGTGGACTTATGTCTATGCCTACAGTGATTTCCAGACCCTTACTATGTGCTTGGAGAATTTAGGGTGGACTTATGTCTATGCCTACAGTGATTGTCATACCCTTGCTCTGTGCTTGGGGAATTTAGGGTGAACTTATGTCTACGCCTACAATGATTACCCTCCCACTGCTATGTGCTTGGGGAAGATGATAGATCTGTCAAGAAAGACCTCCAATAGACTAGTGCACTTTTTCTTAAAGATTAAATATTTCTAAACAATCTCATTCATCATGGCGATTGCATAAATAACTTCATTTATTACTTACCATGCATAATTGATTTGCTTTACGATTACTGATTTAAATCATGTTTATCTTTTGAACATACATTTGAACTATTTAGCTTTTCTTTCAATAAATTATGGTTAAATGCTTAATGTTTCTATTATTATCTTTACACTTTGATTTCAATTATTAAACTCATTGCGAAACACTCGTGCTTGGTTTGCCCTGTTTCTGTTATAGTGTGATTTATCCATTCACTGAGATGTGGTCTCACCCTTCTTCTGTTTCCTCCCCACAGATAGTCAAAGAGACTTTGATCCAGCTACAACTTCGTAGAAGGCTGAATTTAGCGTTGGTGAGCCCCAGTTTGGGCAAGGCTCTTTTGTACTGTTTGTCTAGTTTAGTTTATGTCTAGTGTACCTCCATGAATTTACAGGCAGGATCCTCGCTTCTTGCGTATTTTGATGTGTTGTTTGGAAAACGGTTTTATGTTTTACAACGATGTTTGTATTATGAGGCCATGGGCCAAGTTGAATCACGAATGTTGGATTCATGAAATATATATATATATATATATATATATATATATACAGTATTTTCTTATACTGGATGTGGCATATGTGGCCAGTTATATTTATTATGTACTCTGGTTTGTGTGCTGGATGTTTGTACATGCTATGTGTTAGGCTTGCGGCTAGAGGGAAACACTTATGCCGTGCCGGTCATGTGTTCCATCATTTGGGGCCGTGACACTATACTTGGGCAAAGAAGAGATAAAAAGCCCTATGTTATTTACTATGCCAGCAAAGCAGTGGATGAAACTCAAGTCAATTACTCTACCACAAAAAAAGGTGCTCGTGGCAATAGTATTTGCAATTGAAAATTTTTTCCAATATTTGTTGGGATCCGAAGTTATAGTATATACAGACTATGCTGCCATCAAATATTTGTTGAGTAAGAAGGATGCCTAGCCAAGATTGATTAAATGGATCCTTCTATTGCAGGAATTTGATCTTGTGATTTGGGATAAGAAAGGAACAGAGAATGTGGTAGTGGATCATCTTTCAAGGTTAAGACAAGATTCAATGAGAGATGATAAAGATGAGTTGCCTATAGACGATTCTTTTCCTGATGACCAACTCCTTGCAGTCACTCATGCTGATGCTCCTTAGTATGCATATTTTGTAAATTATCTGGCATGTAAGATTTTACCAGAAGGGTTGAGCTACCATTAGAGAATGAATTTTTTCTCTGATATCAAATCATACTATTGGGATGATCCATGCTTTTACAAATGGTGTACAGATGGCATCTTCTATAGATGTATTCTAGAGGAAGAGGTACATAGTGTCATATATCATTGCCATAACTCACCTTGTGGAGGCTATACTAACACCTCAAAAATTGCAGTGAAAATTCTTCAAGTTGGTTTCTATTGGCCTTCGCCTTTCAAAGATGTGCAAGCCTTTGTAAAAGCTTGTGAGCTAGGGAGATCTTTAAGTAGGTTTAACAATATCTCTTTTTGAAGAAAAGCTTTGAAATTTGTATCATTTATACGGGATTTTGATCTTAGAACTTTGATAAAATTTACAATATTTACTACTTTGATGATCAGTCATGGATGTTGTTATATCATGTTACATGTTATCTTGCATATGATAGATGTTTTGAACATTTCGGTTGGTGTGGAAAGTTTAGGATTTTTATGCTGTTATTTTGTATATTTGAATGTGGTGAAAAATTGATGGAATATGATTAGATGTAAATTAAGAAGAAAATGAAAGATGACGTAATAAAATGATGAACCAAAACCTTAGGAAAGGTTTGGTTAAAAAACTGGATTTCAAAGTAACTAGGGAATCTTCTATTTTTGAAATTTTAGGAAGACTCAGTTAGGAATTAAAAGAAATGGGCAACATAAAAAAAGTAGATATATGCCTCACGGAATTTTAGTCACTGTAATCACTTAATTTGGATCCAGATGAGGGAGATATGGTTAGATTAGTAAGAAGTGGTCAGAAAATAGTTAATCAGGGAAGAATTTGTTACGTATACTTCTGTGTTTGAATTTTTGAAAAACATATGTAGGGAATTGAAAGAAATCATTAACATGAAAAATATAGATATATGTCTAATGAATGGTTATCCACTAGAATAAATCAAATTGGAATAAATATGAGTGATATATGGTCAGATTAGTAAGCAAAGGTCAAAAACTAGTAAACCAAGGAAGAATCTGTTAGGTAAGCTTCTATGTTTGAATGTTTGGGCAAAATCTATAGGGAAATAAAGGAAATTATTCACATTAGAAATATATATATATATATATATATATATATATATATATATATATATATATATATATATTTCATGGATCTATAGGCTCTAAAATTAATTAATTTGGAGTCCATATGAAGGAGATATAGCTTATTACTGAGTAGAGGTCAGAATCAGTCTAGAATCCAGGGTGGTAAATATAAGTGTTTTGGTTTTTCATTTTTTGGGAGTAATTTTTAAGGAATCTTAAGAAAGGATAAACATAAATATTGTAGATAAGTGTCTTAGCTTTTTATAAGTTTTGAAATCATCTCAATTGGAGTTCGTAGGAGGGAGATATGGTTGAATAACTGAGGAAATGTCATAGAACACGAAAATCTTATAAAGAGAAATAATAAATAACTAGTGTATGCCCTAGCCATAGCCATTGTATGAACTCCTTATCACCTTAAGTGTGTAATTTTGACATGAAAATATTTTATAAAGTGATATTCAAAAAGGGTTATGATCATGACATGATTGTATTTTACCAATGATTTTTGGTAGTGATTATACTTTAATGATAAATTATGGCATGTGAGTATAATGAACATGTTTGTTATTGAAATCATATTTTTGGCTATTAACGTGAAAAGAAAAGAAAAGAGACGAGCATGGTCACATGGTGGTCCGTGTGGTGCACCAGTAGGGGACGCCTTACTCACGACTATAATTATGTTAATGAGAAAAGAAAGAGAAAGTGTGCCATGTCGGACGGAGCGAGAAAAGTCCGTACCGAAGAGTAGAAAGTACTCACCCTGATTCAGGTAGCTTGATATGAAAATAAGTTGATAACCATCATATGATATTTTGAACATAGTTATCTATTACATACATATCAATACTGCACGATTTTCATGTGCATAGATAAAGTGCATTCATGTGACTTAAGATATTTTTGTAGTTTATACATATGAACATGATGTGATGAGCATTATTGATGATAATTATGATTTATTATTGAATCTACTGGGATTTAATTCTCACTATATTTTTATATCATATTCAGAAGACTAAATATGCAAATATTCTCTATGATCGGCTTTTAGTGTACGTTGGGTCGAGTTGGCTAAAATCTTGGTGAAGGTGCAACCACCCACACCCGTATTCCCATAACTGGTCAATATGGATGAATAAGATGTAGACATATAAGTGTTTGATTTTTGTACGGATGTTTTTAATTAATGATGTGTATGTGAACCCAGAATTGTATTAGTGTTACCATAAACCTTAATTATGTTTGGTTAATTTAATTGAATGTTATTATGAGTTAAATAGTTAGAAATAAAGAGGTAATGACTTTATGATATTTTAATATATATATATGTGTGTGTGTGTGTGTAAAAAAATTGAGTTGTTACATAATTGGTATTAGAGTAGGTCGATCCTAGATGGCTAGTGGGTGGATGGTTATTTGAATCGATCTTATAGTGTCTTGAGTATGTTTATGGTTATGTTGTGTAGGGGATTAGTGATTTCATATAGGTAAAAAATTATAAGTGTTTTCTATCTATATGCTGAGGTGGTGTTATGGCTCCTATAAATATTTTTGAACTAAGTATTGGGCTTGATCACCTCAATAGCAGTTTAACTCTATTTTTGCTATAGTAGGATATGGCACCACCGAGGAAGAACCCTGCAAACAATGCAGAAGAAACCTTCCACAACTTGGCTACAGCAATTCGAGACCAAGTCACTGCCACCAATCAAATTTTGCAACATCTCCAGAACAGTAACAACCTGAATGGAGAAAATAATGCGAACAACCAGATTAATGGAAATGATAATGGCCTATCTGAGTTCTTGAGAGTCAGACCACCTTCTTTCCAAGGTAGCTATGACCCAATTGTAGTCGAAAGGTGGAAAGGGAATTGGAGAAGATCTTCGAGGTGATGGTTAGCACTAATGAGCAACAGGTTATCTTTGCTGCATATATGCTGAAGGATGAAGCTGAGTGTTTTTGGCAAGGGGCCAGAGAGCTGCTAACTCACCAAAAAAGGTAGATCACCTGGCAAGTGTTTATGAATATTTTCCTGGAGAAGCACTTGCCAAGTACTATGCGGGCCGAGAAGGAGATCAAATTTCTCTAACTCAAATAGGACAACATGTCGGTAAACCAATACATCGCTAAGTTCTCCTCTTACTTGAGGTTTAACCTTGATGAAGCATGGAAGGTTGTTAAGTTTGAAGCAGGACTGAACGCAGAAATCAGGAATGCAGTGATAGCCTTGGAAATAAGGGAGTTTGTGCCCTTGATAAATCAATCTAAACTTCTGGAGAAGAGTTTAAAGGCACTGGAGGACGAGAAGCTGAGGCGAAATGATGCGTTTCCTTAAACCAAGAAATATTGTGTTTGGCGAAAGTAAGGATCGTCTTGAAAATTCAATAGATGTTTGATCGCCGTGAGTTTTCTCGATAAGATCGGATTCAGTTCTTTGCCCAAGAACTAAGGGAATCTCTCACTTTAGGATAAAACTCAATCTTTATTAATCATAAAAAATTATCTATATTACATGAACATAGAGGACCTTTATATAGTCAAACAATCTTAAACCTAGTAGAAAACCCTAAAACTCCTAGTTAGACTTTGAAAAGAATATGGCCCAAACAACACTAATTTATTTGGCTCAACTAAACTAATAAAAATTAGACCAGAATTAAACTAATATTTGGCCATAAAAAGTGGGCCTAAAATAATAATAATATCTAAAAGAAAACATATAACATAAAACCCATAATACATCTTTAGACATGCAGATTTGGGCTAGTTGTCTTCAAGATCCAACAAGTTCTATTTAATGCCATCCTCAAGGCTACAAAGTGTGACCCATTTGATGTCTTCACTTGGCCCAATAACTTCCTTTTTAGCCTGCACATCCAAGATCAAGACCAATAAAGCTTCTTTGGCCCACTTTGCTTTACTCCTAGTCATTGGACAGCCTATCCCTTGCAAAGGATCTTGGAAAAGGTTTAGAATAGGTTTGATAATGTAACAACCTTTTTGTTTTCTTTATTATTATACAATATTGAGTTCACATACACGTCATTAATCAAAACGTACATACAACATTTCAAACACATAGATATTTACATCTTGTTTATTTTGGTTGACCAATTTCGGAGATACAAGTGCGGGTGGTTGCACCTTCACCGGGATCTGAGCCAACTCGACCACAAACATCTTATTTGATTCTGAGATATGCCCAACATAAAGTAACTCGATCCAATGTGCACTAAAAGCCAGAGCTATAGAAAATCTGCATAACTAATTTTCTGAACATGATATGGAAATATAGTGAGAATTAAATCCCAGTAAGTTCAACAATAAATCATCATCAATATAGCTCATCACATCATGTTCAGCTGTATAAACTATAGAAAATATCTTTGGTCACATGAATGCATTACATCTATGCACATAAGAATCATACAGTAATGATATGTATGACAGGATTAACTATTTTCAGAATATCATATGATGGCCATCAACTTATTCTCATTTCAAGCTACCCCGGTCAGGGTGAGTATCCTCTACTCCCCGGTATAGGCTTTTCTCGCTCCGTCCGACATGGTCCACTTTCTCTTTCTTTTCTCATTAACATGATCATAACCGTTGGTAGGGCATCCCCTACTGGTGCACCACACGGATTGCCATGTGACCGTGCTCATTTTTTTTCTTTTCACAATGATAGCCGAAAATATGCTTTTAATAACAAGTATGTTCATCAAAATATAACTATTACCATAAATCATTGGTAATCATGCCATGAACATAACCATTTCAAATATCACTTTATAAAATATTTCCATGTCAGAATATCACACTTAAGATGGTAAGAAGTTCATACAATGGCAATGGCAATGGCATATACTAGTCATTTATTATTTTCATTTATAAGATTCGTCTTCTTTTTTAAATATTAATTTTATTTCTTTATTTTCTTGATGCAGGTTTTCATCATATCTAACCTTCTCTTTATGCTTGGCCTTTAGTAATTTTTTTCTTATTTATATCATTTCCAACACATGTTCTTACAAATTTATAGAGCATTGTTCTCCAATTTGATTTCTACTATTACCCTATAGTTAAAGAGGTTCATCTAGGGTAGAAAAATGTTAAAAATAGGCTTAACCAGCTTCCACCACGGTCTGGTCATGTTTTAGGACACGGCCATGCTTTAAAAATACTTCAAATGTACTCAAAAACAGCCCCGAACATGACTAGCTCGTGCTTGAAGCACCCAGAACACGGCCTGGTCGTGCTCTGTGACCTTTGCTCACTAATCAGAGCATAACTCTCTCATTTTAACTCCGATTGCAGTAATTTTGATGCCTTTAGAAATCTAAGACAATTATCTAAAACTATTATGTTAATCATATCAGCAAAATAGTAATAAATATTGGTGGTATTACACCCTCAAAGTACAGGTTATTTCTTCTCAGGTAAGTTCTGACCTCTACCAACTAATCTCTCCATGTCTCCCTCATAAGAATTCCAAATTAAGTGATTCCAGTGGCTATAAATCCTTGACACATATATATATAATTATTATGTTAACAATTTATTTTAATTCCTTATAGAAGTTTCCCAGAAATTAAAACACCGAAACTATCCTAACATATTCTTCCCTGATTAACCATTTTCTGACCTTTGTTTACTAATCAGACCATATCTACCTCATATGAAATCTAAATTGAATGATTCTAGTGGCTAAAAATCCACGACACACATATCTATAATTCATAGGTTAACCATTTATTTTAATTCCTTATAGATTGTTCCCAGAAATTAAAACACCAAAGCTAAAAATTCTGCCACCCATAGCCATGACCATGCAGAACTATCTACACCAACCAAAGTATTCAAACATGCATCACATGCAAGATCAATATATAACATGATATAGCAACATCCATGACCAATCATCAAAGTTCTAAGATCAAAATCTCATATAAATATTATAAGTTTCAAAAGTTTTCTTCAAAAAGAAATATTGTTAAACTTACCTGGAGCACTTAGTCCCTTAGACTTATCCTTCCTCTTTCTTCCTTTCTTCCTCTCCTTTCCTCACTCTACCTTGCTTCTATTTTCCCTCTCCCTCACTTGGACGAAATTCTAATGTGTAAGGGTGGGTTTTCTTATATAGACCACCAAATAATTCACCTTTCATGATCATGTGTCTACCTTATCACAATTAGAATACACTTTGTTGAATTTTTGGAAAACAAACAACTTATGTTCTTATCTTCCTCTTCCTTAGTCAAGATATGCATAGGAAAAGAAGATTTGTATTTTGAAAATTATGATGATATGTTCTTAAGATAAGGGACAAGGTTCCTTTGATTTAGGGATTCATTTCTATTTTCTTTTGTCTTAAACAAGTATGATAGGTTTGCCTTTTTAGGTGGCAAATTTCTAGCCCTTGAATCTCCATTATTTGGTTGATATTATTTGTGTGGGATAGGAATGTTTTGTCCTAATACCATGTATTATCATACCACTTGCTAAAATTATGAGTGTAGGATATAGATTTTTTTGTCTTAATGCCTTGTATTATTATGCCACTTGCCAAAATGATGAATGTAGAATCACACCACTTGCTAAATTTTTGTCTTAATGCCATGTAACTTAATCTTTATTATTATTACATTATTATATCATCACCTAATTTATTTTATTTTATTTTTCCTCTTCGATTTGGGCTTATTCCTACCCATTTTCTTTGCTTTGGATAAAATTCTACCTTTCTTGGAGGGCTTGGTCACATTTCATAATTTTTAAGCTATTGGTCCAATTACTATATCCTAGTCCAAGTGTATGTTTTATTTCTTGCTTAGGTTATCCAATGGGCTTGCTAGAAACTTATGTGAAGTGGAAAAACTCTATATGAATTGTCCATAGGTAAAAGCCCAATTTATGGGTGGAGATACTAAACTTAGTAACTTTTGCTCTTAAATTAAGAAAAATTACCCTAATCCGATCTTCTTGAAATTTTAAGACCTTTACTTACTTCACAAAAATTTATCTTTCTTCACCTAAGAATTTCACCTTTCTTTAGCATGTTTATTTCTAATATTTCCTCTTAGGTTTTCTTTCTTTACCTATTCCATTAATATTAGACAATTTCTATGCATATATGTAAGGTGAAGAATTTCTAAGGAAAATATCTAAAAATTACAGGATGTTACAGATAACACCTTCATCTCTATCATTCCCTCCTTTCTCGAAAGGATTCTTCTTTGAATCAAAGGTATCACCTACATCAAATAAAGACAAGTCAGCAACATTTAATGTAGCACTAATATTGCCATACTCACTAGGTAAATCAATCTTGTAGGCATTGTCATTGATTCGGTTCAAGACTTGAAAATGTCCATCTCCCCTAGGATGCAACTTTGACTTCCTTTGAGCGGAGAACCACTCTTTGCGCATATGTACCCAAACCAAATCACCGGGTTCAAATACAATTTTGGTTCGGCTCTTGTTGGCTTGTGTTGCATATTGCTTATTCTTCCTCTCAATGTTAGCTCAAATCTTAGCTTGCAAATCCTTTACATATTCAGCTTTGTCCTTACCATCCAAGTTAACAAACTCATTAGTAGACAAAGGAAGAATATCCAAAGGTGTTAGAGGATTAAAACTATAGACAATCTCAAAAGGACTATAAACAGTAGTAGAATGCACATATCTATTGTAAGCAAACTCAACATGTGAAAAAGCTCTTTCCCAATGTTTCAAGTTTTTAGACATAATAGCACGTAAAAGTGTAATAAGTGTCCTATTAACTACCTTAGTTTGTCCATCTATTTGAGGGTGTGCAATAATAGAAAATAGAAGTTTAGTCCCAAATTTTCCCTATAAAGTACGCCAAAAATGACTTGAGAACTTAACATCTCTATCACTTACTATTGTTCTAGGCAACCCATACAAACGCACTACTTTTTTAAAGAACAAATTAGCTATGTGTGTTGCATCATTGGTTTTAGCACATGCAATGAAATGAGCCATTTTGCTAAACCTATCAACAACTACAAAAGCAATATCTTTACCACTTTGAGACCTTGATAACCCTATCACAAAATCCATAGAAATATCATGCCAAGGCTGTGTAGGTACAGGTAATGGAGTATAAAGACCATGTGGCATAACCTTAGACTTAGCTTGTTTACATACCACGCACTTAGCACAAAACGAAATGACATCATGTTTCATGCGAGGCCAATAAAAATGTTCGTATAGAATTTCTAAGGTTTTAATCACTCCAAAATGTCCCATTAAAGCTCCACCATGACTCTCCTTAACTAACAAGTCAAGCATAGAACACTTAGGCACACAAAGTTTATTCTTTTCAAACAAGTAACCTTTATGTCTATAGAAACCATCAATAGCACGCTTATCACACAAATTCCAAGGAAAGCCAAAATCAACATTATTAGCATAATGTCTCTAATATATTCAAAACCAAGCAACTTAGCATGTAAAGATGTCAATAAAACATATCTTCTAGACAATGCATAAGCTACCACATTTTTCTTTCTAGTTTTACACTTAATCACATAAGGAAATGTTTTAATAAATTCTAACCACTTAGCATGTCTCTTATGCAACTTACCTTGGAACTTCAAGAATTTCAAACTCTTATGATCTGAATGAATAATAAATTCTCTTGGCCATAGATAATTCTGCCAAGTTTACAAAGTCCTCATCAATGCATATAACTCCTTATCATAAGTAGGATATTTCAATGCTATGAATTCCTATATCAAAGACACAACCATACTAGGAAAAGAAAGGTTATGAGTGTTAGTAAAAAAAATATCCTTGTACATTAGCACAAGGAGGTTTGGCTTGCATACCAAAGCACTCTTCACCTTACTTTTTAATGCAAAAGCACTCACTCTTTTATTTTTCTCTTTCTCTGGCTCACAATTCTCTTTCTTTTTCTGCTCACATATCTCAATTTTGGCCTTACTCTCTTTCTTCTTTTGCTCACATACCTCAACATCTCTCTCTTTTTTCTCACTCTCAATTTTGTCTTTACTACCTTTCTCCTATTTTTCTTGCCCACATCTCTCAGCCCCTCTTTCTTTTCTCTCACTCTCAATTTTGGCCATACTTTTTTTTCTCTTTTTCTTTTGTTTCTCTCAACTTACACTCTTTTGTAATCCTCACTTGATCAACAAAAGCCTCAGCTGGCTTTAGGGGTGTTAACATAAAAGTTCGATTATGCATGGTCAATGAATATCGATTCTTGTAGCCATCATAATTAACCCTTCTATCAAATTTCCATGGATTTCCCAACAAGTGTCCAGCATGCATTGGTACTACATCACAAATCATCTCATCTTTGTAGTTACCAATAGAAAAAGATACCAAAACCTGATTTTTCACCCATATCTCTCCACTATCATTCAACCATCTTAGCCTATATGGCTTAGGATGTTTCAATGTGGGTAGACCCAATTTATCAACCATCAAGGTACTAACTACGTTAGTGTAACTCTCATTATCAATAATCAAGCTACATACCTTGTTATTCATGTGGCACCTGGTCTAGAAAATGTGCTCACACTGTTCATCATCAACATTATCATTAGGCTGCATACTAAGAGCACGTCTAATAACCAATACTTCTCTATTCACTAGCTTACTAATCTCCATATTATTACAATCTTCCAATGGTGGCATCTCATTATCACTAGAATGCTTACTCTTTATACGTTCCCTTTCATCCTCACCAAAGTCAAACAGTTTGGTAAGCTTAGGTTTAGATAGTGAGTCAAGATTATCCAACTTCATATGTATCAACTTAAATTGCTCCTGAATTGCCTTCATGTAAAATTTAAGATCAATTTTAGGTTGATTTATTTCACTACTCATGTTTGTCTCACAAATCTCACGTGTTTACTCTCAATTTTACTCTCTTTCCCTTAAAGCTCTTAAACAAGAACTTGATCAACAATCTTATCAAAGGAAACAAGTGAATTAAGAATGATGAGAACAAATTTTCAGACTATGACAACCCTAGGAACTGAATTTGAAAAAAATTAGGGATAAAAAAATCAAGTATGCTATTTTTTTGGGCTTCTTTTTTTTTTGAATGAATTTCTTTTTTTTTTGAATGAACTTCTGCTCACTTTTTTTGAGCGAATTTTTTTTTACTATTTTTTTGAACGAGAAACCAAATTGAAATTGGATTAGGACTATTTTTTTTTCGAAATTTAAATTTTTGGAGGAAGAAACTCAATTGCACTAGGACTGGGACTCTCTTTTTTGTTGTTGAAGGAATTAGACTATAAGTATGAAAAGGAAATACACTAGAACTATGACTCTTTTTTTAAGGAATTAGAAGAACATTAACTAGAACTAGAACTCTAATTTGACCTAAAGAAAGGTAGAAGACGAAGAAAGACTCTAGAAAACAAATAGAAAAGAAAAGATACGACACAAACCAAATTTCAAGGAGCCAAAGATCTGATACTAAATGATGTGTTTCCTTAAACCAAGAAACAGAGTGTTTGGCAAAAGAAAGGATCGTCTTGAAAATTCAATGGATGTTTGATCGCTAAGAGTTGCCTCGATAAGATTGGATTCAGTTCTTTGCCCAAGAACTCAAGGAAGCTCTCACTTTAGGAGAAAACTCAATCTTTATTAATCATAAAAAATCTCTACATTACATGAACATAAAAGACCTTTATATAGTCAAACAATCTTAAATCTAATAGAAAACCCTAAAACTCTGAATTGGACTTTGAAAAGAATATGGCCAAAACAACACTAATAAAAATTAGCCCATAATTAAACTAATATTTGGCCATAAAAAATGGGCCCAAAATACTAATAATATCTAAAAGAAAACATATAACATAAAGCCCATAATACATCTTTAGACATGCAGATTTGGACTAGTTGTCTTCAAGATCCAACAAGCTCTATTTAATGCCATCCTCAAGGCTGGAAAGTGTGACCCACTTGATGTCTTCACTTGGCCCAATAACTTCCTTTTTAGCCTACACATCCAAGATCAAGACCAATAAAACTTCTTTGGCCCGCTTTGCTTTGCTCCTAGTCATTGGACCGCCTATCCCTTGAAAAGGATCTTGGGAATGGTTTGGAATAGGTTTGACAGCACCTTGATCTCCATCATTACCTATGGAAGAGTAAGAAAAGTTTCTCTAACCTTAGCAAAAACGTAAGAGAAGTGGATATGGAGCTGGTAAGAGGCCATTAACTGCGAGTCCCTGACCTTTCCAACAAGACCTTGCCACAGTTAAGTGCACTAAGTGCGGACGTATGCATGGTAACCGGCCATGCTACATGAGACTAGATGTAGGGGTGAGCACCGGTCGGGTTTAGTTGGATTTGGGGGAGCACCGGTCGGGTTCAGTTGGATTTGGGCATAAACTTCATCCAACCGTACAGTGGTTGGATTAGAAAAATCTCATCTGAATCCGACCGTGATCTCAGATAATTCAGTGAATTTGGGTTTAATCAGATTTTTTGTATTCCGGTCGGGTCACCTGTCACCCGTTGTTGATTCAACTCTATCACAAAAAAATAAAAATAAAATTGGAAGCAAATCCATTAACAACAAAAAATCTAAAAAAAAGCAAACATACCAATGGATCTGGAAATGTTAAGCATAAATCTCCGTGCTTTGTTGCTGGAGATGAAGAATGGCCCCAAAAAGAAATACATGGACCGTAAACTAAGCAATGCCAATAGAACAAGAACGCTAAGGAAGGTAACACATAAGAACACCGTCGATGGAGAAGAAAACAGAATAAGAATGCAGTTGCGATTTCAATCTTCTAGAAGTCTATGGAAGATTGAGGAGGCAAGACTGCGAGAGAAAAATGATAAGAGGTTGCCAAAAGGATAGGGATGAGGGTTTGGTGCTGCGAGTCCTGAGAGGTTGAAGAACAACCACATACCGCAAAAATGAGAAGGACAAGGGATAAGAGGCTGTAGGAAGATTAGGGTTTGGTGTTGGCTGCAAGACTGAGTGAAGAAACAATCAGAGGTTGCAGCTGTAGGAGCCAGGAGGAATGTGATTGTTAGGGTTTCTTGTGACACTATCATTATATAGAAATGGAAAACAACATCGTTTAGCATATTTGTTTTAATAAAAAAGTAAGCCCTAACGTATACACTCCGCCAGATTCGAACCCTGGAAAGCTCAACAATCCTACGCCTTTCTCACGACTTGGCTACAAACACTAGATGGGTTATAGTTTACTTTATTTTTATATATTATCGGTTGAGTCGAGTTACGTCTGGTCCAAATATCATAAACCCGACCTGAACCATAAACCCAATTTTTTTAAAAATTTCAACCCATTAAAGCCATCAACCCAATTTAATCCACCTGAAATGCTTTTCTTTACTCGGGTTTAAGTATGTTGTAATGGGTTAAGCGGGTTATGCTCACCCCTAACTAGATGTCTGTTTCAAATGTGGACAAAAGGGTCATTTTGTGAAAACCTGCCCACAGAATGTGGGGAAGCAGCTAGAATAGAGGCCTCAAGTGAAAGAAAGGGGTTTCACTGTAAGAGGCCAAGAGGCAACTCAATCATCTGAAATGATTCAAGGTACGTGCTACATCTATGGATTTGCCCTTATGGTGTTGTTTGACTCTAGTGCTAGCCATTCATTTATATCAAGCAGGAAGCACATCAGAGTAAGTACACAATCTATCTTGGATCTACTAAAATGTATCAAGACTTAAAGAATATGTGCTAGTGGTTAGGGATGAAAAATGATATTGTTGAGTTTGTGGGAAATTGTTTAATTTGTCAGAAGGTGAAGGTAGAGCATCAAAAGTCAGCGGGATTTCTACAACCTCTTGAGATCCTTAAATGGAAATAGGATAGTATTTCGATGGACTTTATGGTGGGTTTACCTAGGACTTCAGTTAGATATGACTTTATCTGTGTAATAGTTGACAGATTAATCAAATCTGCTCACTTTTTGCCTATATTAACTATTTACTAGACAAATTGGCCTAGTTGTATGTCCAAAAAATAGTTAGACTACATAGAATTCCCTTAAATATAGTTTCTGATAGAGATCTAAGGTTCACATCAAGGTTTTAGAAGGCGTTGCAAGAAGCTTTTGGAACCCAGTTGCAGTTCAGTACTGCCTACCATCCCTAGACTGACGAGCAGACAAAACAGACCATTCAAACCCTAGAAGATATGTTGAGAGCCTTTGTGATAGAGAAAGGTAAAGGATAGGATAAGTATCTACCTTTAGTGGGGTTTGTTTATAATAATAGCTATCACTCTAGTATTAATATGGTCCCCTACGAAGCTTTATACGGTAAGAAGTGTCGATTTCTACTATGTTGGTTTGAGGTAAGAGAAAAGAACTGTTGGGTCCTGATCTAGTTCAATAAACCACTGAAAAAATCATGATAATACTAGACAAAATACTTATGGCTCAGAGTTGGCAAAAGTAATACTATGATAAGAAACATAGACCTCTAGAGTTTGAGGAAAGAGACCATGTATTTTTAAAACTTTCCCCGACTACTGGAGTTGGTAGGTCTCTCAAAACCAGAAAGCTAAGTCCGCAATTTTTGGGACCCTACCAAATTTTAAAGAAAGTAGGAACATCAACATATCAAGTTGCCCTCCCACCTAATTTTTCCAACCTATATAATTTTTTCTATGTATCAGCTCCAGAAGTATCTTCCAAATTCCTCGAATGCAATACAGGATGAACCAATCCAAATAAAGGAGAACATGACATACCAGCTAGTACCAACATCCATATTGGACATTGACGTGAAACAATTAAGAAATATAGTCATTCCCCTAGTTAAGGTGTTATGGGAAAGTTTGACTCTGGAAAAATCAACTTGGGAGCTGGAACAAGTCATAAGGAAGAAATATCCACAATTATTCTTATTAGGTAATTTCTAAAATTTTGAGGACAAAATTTTTTTTAGGGGGGAGAAATGTAACATCCTTAATTTTGTTTCTTTTATTAATAAAGGTACATAAATATTTAATTAAGAAAATTAAATTTATTAGACAATTTTTAGATATCTATGGAAATATAAGCCTTAGAAATCCTTCACATTATGTGTATACATAGAAAATGTTTCTAACATTAAGGGAATAAGTAAAAAGAGAAAACCTAATAGGAAAAATTAGAAATAACATACTAAAGAGAGGTAAAATTCTTTGGTAGGGAAGATAAATTTTTGGGAAGTAAGTAAAGGTCTTAAAATTTCAAGAAGATTGGATTAAGGTAATTTTTCTTAATTCAAGAGCTAGAGTTCCTAAATTTAACATCTCCAACCGTCTATTGGGCTTTCATCTATGGACACTTCATATAGAGGTTTTTCACTTCACATGAGTTTCTAGCAAGTCAATTGGATAGCCTAAGCAAGAAATAAAACATAGACTTGGACTAGGATATAGATGTTGGACCGAGAGCCCAAAAATCATAAAAATGTGACCGAGCCCTCCATGAAAGGTAGAATTTCAACCAAAACAAAGGAAATGGGTAAGAATGAGCCCAAATCCAAGATGCAAAAATAAGAACCATGTGAGAAAATAGTAGTGTAATAATAATCAAGATTAGGTCACATAACATTAAGACAAAACATCTATATCTTACATTCATAATTTCAGCAAATAGGTAATAATACATAGCATTAGGACAAAACATCTATATCTTACATTCATGATTTCAACATGTAGGTAATAATACATAGCATTATGACAAAACATCCTTATCTTACATAAATAATTTCAGCCAAGTAAGGAAGACTCAAGGGCTGAAAATTTGCCACTTAGAAAGGCAAACCTATCAAACTTGAGTGAGACAAAAGAAAAAGGAAATGAATCCCTAAATCACAGGGACATTGTCCCTTGTCTTAAGAACATTTTATCATGATTTTTAAAATACAAATCTCCTTTTGCTATGCATATCTTGACTAAGGGAGAGGAAGACAAGAACATGAGTTGTCTTTTCTCAAAAAATAACCAAGTTTATCCTAATTATGATAAGGTAGCCCTATGATTATGAGAGGTGAATAACTTCATAGTTTATTTAAGCAAAACCCACCCTTTTAATATTATAATTTTTTCGAAGTGAGGGAGAGAAAAAATAGAAGAAAGGTAGAGTGAGGAAAGGAGAGAAAGAGAGGAGAAGAGAGGAAAGAAGAAGAAGGACAAGTCTAGAGGACTAAGTACACAAGGTAAGTTAGCTTAATTTCCACTTGAATCCATCTTTTCTCTTCATCCTTGGGGTTCAAAACTCACCCTCTTTCTCTTATTTAAGGTGCTAGAAAAGAAGCTAAGGGAAGGGAGGAATCTTGTTACTTCCTTCAAGAGGAAACAAGAAAAAGAATTCACTAAGTGAGTTAGGGAGATCTTTAGGTAGGTTTAACAATATCTCTTTTTGAAGAAAAACTTTGAAATTTGTAATATTTATATGGGATTTTGATCTTAGAAATTTGATGAAATTTACAATATTTGCTACTTTGATGATTGGTCATGGATGTTGCTATATCATGTTACATGTTATTTTGCATATTATGGATGTTTTGGACATTACAGTTGGTGTAGAAAATTTTGCATAGGTATGGCTATGGGTGGTAAAATTTAATAATTTTTATGCTGCTATTTTGTATATTTGAATGTGGTAAAAATTGATGGAATATGATTAGATGTAAATTAGGAAGAGAATGAAAGATGACGTAATAAAATGATGAACTAAGCCCTTAGGAAAGGTTAGTTAGGAAACTAGATTTCAGAGTAACTAGGAAAGCTTCTGTTTTTGAAATTCAGGGAAGAATCAGTTAGGTATTAAAAGAAATGACTAACATGAAAAAGGTAGATATATGCATCACAAAGTTTTAGCCAATGGAATCAATTATTTTGGATCTAGATGAGGGAGATATGGTCAGATTACTAAGCAGTGGTCAAAAAATGGTTAACTTGGGAAGAATGTGTTAGGTATGCTTCAGTGTTTGAATTTGAGAAAAAAATATGTAGGGAATTAAAAGAAAGGATTAACATGAAAAAATATAGATATATGTCTCACAAATTTTTAGCCATTGGAATAAATCAAATTGGAATCCATATGACAGAGATATGGTCAGATTAGTAAGCAGAGGTTAGAAACTAGTTAACCAGGGAAGAATGTGTTAGGTAAGTTTTTGTGTTTGAATTTCTGGACAAAATCTATAGGGAATTAAAGGAAATTATTAACATAATATATATATATATATATATAATATATATATATATATATATATATATATATATATGTCTCATGGATCTATAGACTCTGAAATCAATTAAGTATTTTTTTCCAATTTTTTGGGACTAATTCGCAAGGAATCTGAAGAAATTATAAACATAAAAGTTGTAGATAAGTGTCTTATATTTTTATAGTCTTTAGAATCACCTCAATTGAAGTTCTTATGAGGGAGATATGGTTGGATAAGTGAGGAAAGGTCACAAAACACAAAAATATTATAAATAGAAATAATAAATATCAAGTGTATGCCCTAGCCATTGCCATTGCATGAACTCCTTACCATCTTAAGTGTGTAATTTTGTCATGAAAATATTTTATAAAGTGATATTAAAAATGATTATGATTATGACATGATTGCATTTTATCAATGATATTTGGTAGTGATTATGGTTTAATGATAAATTATGGCATATGAATATAATGAACATGCTTTTTATTGAAATCATATTTTTGGCTATTAACGTGAAAATAAAAGAAATGAAATGAAAAGAAAAAAGATGAGACAATCACATGGCGGTCCATGTGGTGCACCAGTAAGGGACGCCTACTCACGACTATGATTATGTTAATGAGAAGAGAAAGAGAAAGTGTGTCATGTCGAACGAAGCGAGAAATGTTCGTACCGGAGAGTAGAAAGTACTCTCCCTAACTGGGATGGCTTGATATAAAAATAAGTTGATAGCCATCATATGATATTTTGAAAATAGTTATACATGACATACATATCATTACTACATGATTTTCATGTGCATAGATAAAGTACCTTCATGTGACCTAAGATATTTATTGTAGCTTATACAGATGAACATGACGTGACAAGCATTATTAATGATAATTATGATTTATTATTGAACCTACAGTGATTTAATTCTCACTATATTTTCATATCATGTTCAGAAGACTAAATATGCAGATATTATCTATGACCGACTTTTAGCATACGTTGGGTTGAGTTGGCTAAGAACTTAGTGAATGTGCAATCACTCGTACCCGTATTCCCAGAACTGGTCAATATGGATGAATAAGATGTATACATATATGTGTTTGATTTTTATGCGTATGTTTTAATTAATAATGTGTATGTGAACCCAAAATTGTATAAGTATTAATAGTATACCATAAACCTTAATTATGCTTGGTTAATTTAATTGAATGTTATTATGAGTTAAATAATTAGAAGTAAAGAGGTAATGACTTCATGAAATTTTAAATATATATATATATATATATATATATATATATATATATATATCTGTGTGTGTGTGTGTGTAGAAAATGGAGTTGTTATAGATAGCACAGCAAGCTAGCTCTTTAAACATAAACTTTGGTAAATTCCTTGGCCAACTTGAGAATCTAAAAGAACATTGCAAGGCTATCACTTTGAGAAGTGGTAAGCACTTGGGTGAGTCAGTGGAAAAAAGAGGAAGATAAGGAGGAAGACTTGAAAGATTTGCCTGAACAAGCAACTGCAGAAGAAGAGAAAATTAGTGAAAGGAAAGAGGAAGACGAGCCTAAATATGTGACTTCTGAACCATACAAGCCACCAATTCCTTTTCCCTGGAGACATCCTAAAGCCAAATTAGAAAAGCAGTATGGAAAATTTCTTGATGTGCTAAAATGGCTGCACATTAATATTCCATTCTTGGAAGCTGTCTCTCAGATGCCTTCTTATGCTAAATTTTTGAAGGAAGTCCTCTCAAACAAGAGAAAAATTGAGGAGTACGCCATAATAGCATTAATTGAAAAGTGCAGTGCATTGATCTAGAATAAATTTCCTCCTAAACTCAAGGACCCTAGAAGCTTCTCTATACCTTGTTCCATTAGAGATGTGCACATTACTAGAGCTTTATGTGATTTTGGAGTAAGTGTGAGTCTCATGCCATTTTCTATATACAAGAAGCTCTAGATGGGTGATTTGAAGCTTACCACTCTTTTCCTCCAGTTGGTGGACCGATCCGTTACGCATCTAGTAGGTATATTAGAGGATGTTCCTCTAAAGGTAGGTAAATTTTTCATACCTATTGTTTTTGTTATTTTAGAAATGGAGGAAGATAACCAAATCCCCAACATTCTTAGAAGGCATTTCCTAGCCACTACAAGTGCAATTATCAATGTAAAAGATGGAAAGCTTTCCTTGAATATAGGGGATGAAAATATTGAATTCAATTTAAATGAAGTTATGAAATGCGCATCTTGAGGTGATTCTTGTTGTATGATTGATGTAATTGAGTAGAATATGGTTGATAATGCAGTAAGTTTTTGTTCTACTGACCCACTTGAGCTTTGCCTTAAGGAAAGTCCTATTTCTTATGCTGAACAGGTAGAAGGTAGTGCATATGATCAAATACTTGATGAGAGTTCCATGCTCACCTCAAAAGCAAAAGCTAGAAGGCTAGAATTTGATCTAAATCAAAAATCAGAAACTGTAGAGTAAATTAAGGCACCTAAGGTATAAATCAAACCACTTCCGTTCAATTTAAGGTTTGAATTTTTGGACCCTGACTCTTGATATCCAGTAATTGTGAATGCTGAGTTGAATGCTGAAGAAACTGGTAAGTTCTCAAAAAGTTTAAGAAAGTAATTAGGTATAGAATAGCAGATTTTCCTGATGTCTTAAGCTCATATGCCATGGTATACTGATTACGTGAATTACTTGGTGAGTGGACTGCTTCCACCAGATTTGACTTCATAGAAGAAAAAAAATTTTTTGCATGATGTCAATTCATACCACTGGGATGAACCATATCTCTTCAAGCAGTATATTGACCAGATGATTAGGAGATGTATTCCTAAGGGAGAAGTGGAGCCTATACTTCAGCAATGCCATGATAGGTGCCAAAGAGTATTGAACATATCCAAAAGACATGAAATGCCTATAAACAACATTTTGGAAGTTGAATTGTTTGATGTATAGGGGATAGATTTCATGGGGCCATTCCCTTCGAGTTTTGGAAATCAGTAAATCTTGGTGGCTATTGACTACGTCTCAAAGTGGGTGGAAGCAGGTACTTTTCCAACCAATGATGCAAAGGTGGTGACAAAGTTCCTTAAAAAGAACATCTTCACCAGATTTGGGACTCCACGAGCAATCATCAGTGATGAAGGATCCCACTTTTGCAATAGATAGTTTAAAGCACTGCTGGCCAAGTATAAGGTCAAACATAAGGTGGCAACACCGTACCACCCCAAAGTAGTGGGCAAGCTGAAATCTCAAACAAAGAAATCAAGCGAATCCTAGAAAAAAAATGTTGGCCCAACTAGAAAAGACTAGTCTTTAATGTTGGATGACGCGTTGTGGGCTTATTGAACAGCCTACAAAACACCTTTAGAGATGTCTCCAAATAAGTTAGTGTTTCGCAAGGCCTGTCATTTGCCAGTAAAACTAGAGCATCAAGCATATTAGGCAATCAAGAACTTCAACTTAAATTTAGAGGCTGTTGGAGAAGAAAGGATGCTGTAGCTAAATGAATTGGATGAATTCCATAGGCAGTCCTATGAGAATGCTAAGCTCTTCAAGGAATGGAAAAAGCAATGGTATGATAGGAAAATACAACCACAGGACTTTGAAGTAGGGCAACAAGTCTTATTTTTCAATTTTAGGTTAACCTTGTTCCCTGGAAAACTCAAGTCCCGTTGGTCTGGTCCTTTCCGCATCGACCAAGTTTTCCCATTCGAAGCTGTTGAATTGGAAAAAGAGAAATCGGGAAGAACATTCAAGGTAAACGGGCAAATGATCAAACACTATTTTGGAGGTGAAGTGAAACGCCAGCACACTTCAATCCAATTGCAAGAAGGATGAAAAAGGAAGTAGTCGGGCTGTCGACTATAAAACAAGCACTTATGGGAGGCAACCCATGTGTTTTTTTTTTTGCAATTTTAAATTTTATTTGATAGTCATTTAGTAGCTTGAGTTTTTATTTTTATTTTATCTGTGTTAGAATTTTCAGGCAAGAAGGAGCATTAGACCCGAAGAGGTAGTTGAAAGAAATTGCCATAAAATTTTCTCAGCAAAGACAACTCTGTAATAACCAATGAAGAAGAAGAATTGCCATGGAATTGCTGCAACAGCTTTCTATAAAGTAAGGAGTACTCCTTTGGCGAGTGGAACTGGGCCACTAGGATCACTCAGGGGTGGAAAAGAAGAGAAGAAGCAAACCTGTGAATGAGTTGAGAAAAAAAGAGGAGGCAAAGAAGAAAAGGGGAGCCCAATAATTCAAGCACAATCTAAAAAAAAGAGGGGAAGCGAGAAAACTAAAAGGCACCTAAACTTTATTTCCCCTCTGTCAACTTCAGACTGCTCATTCACCTCCCTTATTCCGTGCAACTGTAACCAGCTTTACATCATACTTGCCCCTTCGTTTTTTCTTTCTCACTCGCTCTCTCTGAAAGGTCCATTCTTCAACTCGAAACAACCTTCATTTGCACACCATGCCAAGTGTGAAGACCATTGCCAAGAAGGCCAGCAAGACAAAGAAATTTATCTCTAAAGAGACCTAGAAACAATATGACGAGGAGACGGTTCAACGGATGTTTTGTGGAGAAAAAGAATTCACCTTTACAAATGCTGAAGACTTGGGGGTGCCAATGTATGTTGCTGCAATGGTGAAGCAGAGAAGTTGGAGGGACTTTTCCAAACACCCAAAGTCTGCCGTGATACCACTAGTGAGGGAATTCTACGCGAATTTCCCGAAGGATGCTATGAACTAGGTAGGGGTCTGGGAAACCCAGGTGCCATTTGACCCCCAAGCTATCAACACAGCCTATTAGTTGGATGATGAGGAAGATGATTATGACAAATACTTGGACTGTTTGGAAGAAAAAGATTAGGACGAAATGTTGCAAAAGGTGTGTACCCAGGCGCCTCTTGGGATAAGTCATCCTAAGGAGCCGCAATCGTGAACAAAGCATCCCTACTACTAGTGGCTAAGGTATAGTATCACTTCTTAAAGACCCACCTTTAACCCTCCACTCACAAGCAAATTGTAAGCCGAGATTGGGTAGCTATGGTAGACGTCATCATATCTGGAAGACCCATTAATGTGGAAAGGGTCATCTCTAAACAAATTAGGGTGTGTGCTAACTAGAAGAAGGGCAGTCTACTTTTCCCTTCCATGATTACCATGATGTGTTTAGCTAGTAGAGTTCGAGTCTCACTTGATGAGGACATATTTAGGCTGTGAGGTGTAATAAACTCTATAGCCATAGCACGAATTGTGTAAGAGAAAGGTGATCTAGACCCACCTGCACACACCCAAGAGCCCTCACACCCTAGAAGACAAGCAACTTTAACTTTAACCCACCAACTGTAAGTAGAGAAGAGGTTAAAGCAACTCAAAACGCAGCAAGCCACCTTTATCCAGCACCAGTAGAAGTTTTGGCACTATCAACACCAGAGAGACATTGCCTTACAACAAACTCTAGAGCAAAATTTCAAGCAGTTCTTCTCATTCCCTCAGTTCTCAATGAACATATTAAGCACTCTATTTGGGAAAGAAAAGATGGAACTTGAGCAGTAGAGTGAAGAGGCACAAGAATCCCCCCAAGGCAGAGAGCAAAGGAAGGGCCCACAGAGGGCTGAAGAGGAAGAGAAGTCCTCAAAGGATGAAGACTAATTGCAAAGAGAAGGGTATCCATACAAAAAAAAGGAAAAGTAAGCTCCCAAGCCCACAAAAGTCATTCACAAGGAGAAATGGTTATCGGAGTACATCAAACTCTTGATGGGGTCAATGCCATAGGGATGCTACGGTAATCCTACATGCATCTCAAGGAAGTCCCCTTCACTTTTGTTTTCCTTTCTATTCCTTTGCTGTTTTTACATATTGCATGCTGCCTTGTCTGCCTCAATTTTACATCTTTTTTTTCTCTTCTAATGTTTATGCAATTTAGTAGCAGTGAGGACACTACTAATCATCAAGTTTGAGTAGTTATTAAATGCATTATGGCTGCTCTGATTCTGTTGGTTCTGTCAGTTTTAGTTTTGTTGGTTTTGCCTATTTTGATTCCGCTCACTCTGTTGGTTCTGTGTTCTGTATGATCCTGCATAGGCATACTGACCTAGGTCTGAAAATTAGGTAAAAATTAGGAAAGCTTATATAATTTTTCTTATTCTTAGAAAAAAGGAGAGGTCTGTCATGGATTCTCTATAATTAAGAAAGGCTAGAAATGACTGCAATGTAGGAATTTTGCAAGCTAACTTCTTACAATTGAAACCTTCCCTTATAAGTGTAACATCCCTCAATTAATTCTATGTTATGGCATGATTTGCTAAGTTCAAAGGATGGGGGGAAAATATTAATTCTCTTTTCAGAAGAAAAACTAGGAAGGATGAAACCCTAATTTTCTAACCTCTTAGAATAGAATTAAGTAGTGAGAGAGGGGCTAGAATTATGAATAAAAGGTGTCTCTAAGATCTACTAAGTTTTATTTAGGAAATTAGAGGAAGCCAAACAAGGCTTTAGTCATATGCTAATGGTATGGCAATCTTGTAATAATTAGAGAAATGAGGGGCAAAGTCATATTCTAATGGTATGGCAATCTTGTAATACTTAGAGAAATAAGGGGCAAAGAATAAGAAAGAGTAACTTCTAGAAGCAATGCTATTTTATCAATATATTGGGGATAAGATTCAATAATTTGATCAAAGGGGGAGAGGAATCAGAAACAAAAACGTAGCCAAGAAGGAGAAGAGGAAGAAGGAAGAAGAGAGAGAGAGAAGAGAGAAAGGCATCAAGAAGAAGGAATCCAAGGAGTTCTTATGGTAGGTTTAACATTAATTAAATTTGAAGCTTGAAATCTTGATGACATATGTGTCTATGAATACTTGTAATTTTCTATTGATGGAGGTATCTTATGCATGTATTGGATTGATCATATGAATATCCATGTAGAGCAAAGGTTTGGATGTATATGTATTGCATGATTTGTGCTGAAAATTAGCTTTGGATGGATGAAATTCGATGGTCTGAATGAATGAATTTTTATTTACTGATGCATGTCGAATTAGAAGATGTCTTCAACATAAAAGTTGTAGATTTATTTTGTATGGTTAAAACCCCTTTGGAATCAATTAATCTGACCTCATATGAGAGAGTTATGCCTCAACGAGCCAAGAAAGATCATATTTAACGCGTAGAATCACGATGTTGGGTTTATAACACTTTTATATTCACATATAGTTGAAATTAGTAAAATTAGTAAACCTAAAAGTTGTAGAAAATTATCTTAGATTTCCAAAGACACCAAAATTGACTTAATCGGAGTTGAAATGAGGGAGTTATGGCTTGAAGAGTGAAGGTAGGTCAGGCTGGTCGCCAAACTACAGCCCGAAACACGGCCGTGTTGGGGGATGTTTTTGAGATTTTGCAGCATGATTTGCACAATTTTAAGCATGGCCGTGCCCTGGGACACAGGAAAGCTGTGCTTGAGGCTGAAATTGCCATGTTTTGCATTTTAAATACTCTAAATAAACCCCGATGAATGAATGATGTTAAGGGAAACTAAAATACAAATAAATACCTTGTTAATGATGCATTGTAGTGTCAATTATAACCTTTTATTATGAGAAATTAAATCAAATATTGCATATAGATAAGATGTATGTGAGATGGATGCATGATGCATTGATGATATTCATATAGATAAGATGTGTGTGAGATGTATACAAGATGCATTGATGAGATGCATATGAATGAGAAGTGTGTGCATGTGTGAAATACATGCATGGTAAATGGATGAGGTACATGCAGATAAGGCATGTGTGTGTGTTGTATATATGTTGCATTAATGAAAATATGAGAGAGAATGACCTAAGAAAAGGCATGTATGATATATGGGTAAATTGCATATTCGTAAGAAGTATGATTTTAAAGGTGTATGTAATGCATATGAAGTGAATGCTTAAAAACAGAAGTGGCATATGTGATGGTGTAATGTGTAAGTGATACACCTATACTTTGAAATGAGATATTGGGATGATCCTTATGGTGGCAAGGTGACTCGGTGACATGTGGTATCTTGTGGTGGTAAGGTGACCTGAGAGCTCGTAATGGCTGTGAGACGGTACCAGATAGGGGCGCCCTATTAGCCTTGAGTGAGCCATGGGTTATGGCCACTCTGACCAAGTGACAGTGACCTATTAGCAACCGAGAAATTTTAGGTGTATGCATTTCAATCATTTTATATTATATGCACTGATTATAACTTTAAATAATGTTTTCTGTAGCTTATACAGCTGAACACGTCACTTGTTTTACTTTCATTATAAATTGTTAATGTTAGACCTATTGAGATTTTATTCTCATTAATTTTGGTGATGTGTTCAGATAATAGCAACTGATATGCCTACACTTATGTTAAAGGTACAGGTAGTGGATGTGCCCCTCTTGGGCCAGTTCACCGTTTTACAAGATGTAATGATAATGAACGTAGTAAAGATCCTGGCGTCGGCACCACCCCTCTATCACCCCATGCACCCTAGGGGTGTGGTGCTAGGCCAGGGCCTAGTCAGTAGGATGTACATTATGTAGTGTAACCAGTGTATATTTTTGGAAGAATAATTCCTAGTGTTTCTTTATTTTGATGTCATGAGCAGTATCTGGTGTTACTCTTGTATAACTCTAATACTGATATAACCTCTTATGGAGTGATGATATAAATATGTGGTATGTTATTCTTATGTTTTAGTAAGTTTAAGGAAATTCACTTGCAGTTTAAACCAAGATAAAACTGAACGTATATAAAAAAAACCTGGCTCTTACAATAAGCACTAGGCTATGGTCAGTCTTTATTGAGAAAAACTTGATAATTTTTCATAAAAGGTGGACCCAAGATTTTAAAGCTAATGTTAAGAGTCTCGTGAAACAAATTGCTAGATGACAACAGGAAGCATAAGCTCAATTTGTATAAAGGCTTAAGTTTGGGGGAAGGGACGATATATATATGAAAAAAAGAGAGAAGAAGAAGATAAAAATGTTGCCACTCCAATGCCTCTTCGATCACTTAGTAACTAAGGGTATGCATGAGCCCAGGGTGTACTCTTACATAAAATAATGACACGGAGATATAAGTAGGAAGTTCCAAAAGGTGATAGTGTTGAGTAACCGGGTGCCTTTGTCCTAAATGTTGGTATTCGCGTCAAAAGGCACTAATGACCTAAAAAAAGGGGGGGCAAAACAAGACAAAAGCAAAGAAGAAATAAGTGATCTACCTCCCCCCTAAATGCTCCAATTCTATTGCCTCTGATCTACTGGTATCTTTGTATTAGTGAAGAGGAACTTGATATATATTAGCCCATAAAATCATAGGACCTTGGCTGATTTTGAATCAAGTGGTTCTTGTAGGACTAGCCGTAATGCATACACACATTTGCAAGGGAAGTTCAGTTGAGGAATAAGAATGTAAAAAGTTGATATACAGAAGTTTCTCTTAGAAAAATTTTTGAGAGATGAGAGTCAATAGTAGTGCTGCATAAAACTAATCTTGTCTAAGGGCAGTAGCATAGGAAGAGGTTCCTAGTGGGCAGAGGAATTTCCTTGGGGACAAATAAGACTCTAAGTTTAGGGGGATTTGTTACCTTTAGTAATATTGCATGCATCTCAGGACAAAAGGATTGCAAACCGAATTATGTTGGGCATGTCTTCAGCCGGATGATACTGGGTGCATGCTTGGGGAGCTGATGTTGTGTGGTACGATGCAGGTAGGATGAGCACTTTACTACTGCAGTAGGTGCTGCTCCCACTACCTTGCGTGGAAGAAAGGAGCACTCGACTGACACATAACAGAAGTTGTCTCTATTACTAAAGGTGGAGGAAAAGGCTCTGGCAAAAGTGCAGGCCAAAAAGGAAAAAAGACAAAAGGAGCCACACCACTAGGACCACAATCCTAGCCTATAAAAGGATAAAAGGAGAACAGAATAGGGGGACGCATAGAGATACACACACAGGATACAGAGAGAAAGGAGAAACACCTAGAGTAGCCCCTAATTTTTGACGAGAACATACAAAGGAAGGGGATATTGTTCCATTGTGAACCTATCGGTTAAGGGTGGTAGACGCTGTGGCTGGGCTAGATAAAGGAGCCATTGGATGTGGGAGAGAAAGGATTCTGCCATACAACTCTTCTTTCCTTTCATGCTTCTATATCATGTTCAAAAGAGTAACTATGCGGATATTCTCTATGACCTGCTTTTAGCATATGTTGGGTCGAGTAGACTAAGATCTCGATGAAGGTGCAACCACCTACACCCGTATTCCCAGAACTAGTCAATATGGATGAATAAGATGTAGACATATATGTTTTTAATTATCATACGGATGTTTTTAATTAATGATGTGTATGTGAACCTAGAACTGTATAAGTATTGATGGTATACCATAAACTTTAATTATGCTTGGTTAATTTAATTGAATGTTAATAGTTAGAAGTAAAGAGGTATTGACTTCATTGGATTTTAAATATATATATATATATATATATATATATATATATATATATATATATATATATATATATATATATATATATATATGTATGTATGTAAAAAAAAAAATTGTTACAGATAGCATAGCATGCCAGCTCTTCAAACAGGAAGTTTGGCAAATTTCCTGGCCAACCTGAAAATCCAAGAGAACATTGCAAGGCTATCACTTTGAGAACTAGTAAGTTATTGGGTGAGTCAGTGGAAAAAGAGGAAGATAAGGAGGAAGAATTGAAAGATTTTCCTGAATAAGCAACTATAGAAGATCAAATTAGTGAAAGAAAAAAGGAAGAAGAGCCTAAATATGTGGCTCATGAACTATACAAGCCACCAGTTCATTTCCCTTAGAGACTTCTTAAAGCCAAATTAGAAAAGTAGTATGGAAAATTCTTTGATGTGCTGAAAAAGCTACAAATTAATATTCCATTCTTGGAAGCTATATCTCAGATGTCTTCTTATGCTAAATTTTTGAAGCAAATCCTTTCAAACAAAAGGAAGATTGAGGAGTATACCATAGTATCATTAACGAAAGAGTGCAGTGTATTGATCCAGAATAAATTTCCTCCTAAACTCAAGGACCCTAGAAGCTTTTCTATACCTTGTTCCATTGGAGATGTGTACATTACTAGAGCTTTATGTGATCTTGGAGCAAGTGTGAGTCTCATGTCATTATCTATATGTAAGAAGCTCCAGATGGGTGATTTGAAGCCCACCACTCTTTTCCTCCAGTTGGCGGACCGATCCGTTATGTATCCGGTAGATATATTAGAGGATGTTCCTCTAAAGGTAGGTAAATTTTTCATACCTATTGATTTTGTTATTTTAGAGATAGAGGAAGGTAACTAAATCCGCATCATTCTCGAAAGGCATTTCCTAGCCACTACAAGTGCAATTATCAATGTAAAAGATGGAAAGCTTTCCTTGAATGTAAGGGATGGAAAGATTGAATTCAATTTAAATGAAGCAATGAAATGTCCATCTTTAGGTGATTCTTGTTGCATGATTGATGTAATTGAGCATAATATGGTTGATAATGCAATAAGTTTTTGTTCTACTAACCCACTTGAGCTTTGCCTTATGGAAAGTCTTATTTCTTGTGCTAAATTGGTAGAACCTAGTATATATGCTCAAATGCTTGATGAGAGTTCCATGATCAACTCAAAAGTAAAAGTTGAAAAGCTAGAATTGGATTCAATAAAAAATCAGCAACTATAGAGGAAATTAAGGCACCTAAGGTAGAACTCAAACCACTTCCATCCAATTTAAGCTATGAATTTCTAGACCTTGACTCTTTATATCCAGTAATTGTGAATGCTAAGTTGAATGCTAAAGAAATTGGTAAGTTTTCAGAAAGTTTAAGAAAGTAATTGGGTATAGCATTGATGACATAAAATGGATTAGTCCATTTGTTTGCATGCATCGCATCATACTTGATAATAATCATGAACCTCCTAAAGAGCACCAAAGGAGACTAAATCCAAACATTAAAGAACTAGTCAAGAAGGAGATGCTCAAATTCCTTGATACATGTAGTTCTATCCTATTTCAAATAGTGAGTGGGTAAGCCCTATTCATATAGTTACTAAGAAGGGAGGTATGATTGTTATTAAGCATGACAATGATGAATTAATTCCTACTAGATCTATTATGGATTGGCGCATGTGTATTGATTATAGAAAATTGAATGAGGCCACTCGTAAGAATCACTTCCCTTTGCCCTTTATTGATCAACTATTGGAAAGGCTGGCTAACCATTCACATTTTTGTTATCTGGATGGACATTCAGGATTCTTCCAGATCCTTATCCATCCAAACGACCAAGAAAAGACAATTTTCACATGTCCCTATAGCACCTTTCCATATAGAAAGATGCCATTCGGATTATGCAACGGACCAGCCACTTTCCAAAGGTGTATGATGGCTATTTTCTCAGATTTTATTGAAGATATAATGGAAGTATTTATGGATGATTTTTCTGTCTATGGTACCTTATTTAATAGTTGCTTAAATAATTTGACACAGGTACTTAAGAGATGTGAGGAAGTCAACCTAGTACAAAACTAGAAAAATGCCACTTTATGGTAAGGGAAGGTAGGGGTGTTCACAAACCGATTAACCCGAATGAACCCGAATTAAACCGATAAAAATATAGGTATTCGGGTGAATAAAATCAAGATTTTGGGTTGGAACGGGTTAAAAAAAATGTAGAAATCAGGTTACATCGGTCGGGTCGGGTTGGGGGTTAAAAAACCCGACCGACCCAACCCAAAGGTAGAAGAAAAAATCCCTCAATGCTTAAGACGATGTCGTTTCATCCTTGGCCCCCCTTCCTCTTTTCTTCACCCTCACCTGAAAATCCCTAGCCCCTCTTCTTCGATTTGGATTGCTCTCGGCCTCAGCTCTCAGCCTCTCACCCTTCGTCTTCTTCGATTGCGATTCCCCTTCTCCACGCCTCAACCCTCAGCTCAGTTCTTGTCACCACCGTCAGGGGGACGCCCACGGGCACACACAACCTCCTCAGTCCTTATGGCCTCGCCCGAGTTTGTGTATTTTCTTCCTCCCTCACCCGAAGCCCTAGCCCGCCTCAGCTCAGCCATCACGCTTGAAGCCTCCATCGTCCACCACTCCATGGTTGCTCTGCTTCTTGTCTCTGGTAAGTTTCTCTCCTTCTCCTTCTCTTTCAAAGCCCTATCTTGGTTGCCTGGATTCTGCATTTCTGATATTCTGTTCCACATTTTTTATTTCTTCTTGTGCTTAGTTGTTCGTTCTTCAACATGGCTGTCTTAACTCTTGATTGCTTGCATATTTTCATTTTGGGTGCTGTTAATTGGTAAACAATTTACATCGAGGCTTTAGGCTACCAGGCTGGTACGTTTTTCTTCTTGATATGCTTAGTATTCATATTGGACTGTTGGTTTTGGGTGCTGTTAAACTATTTTGATCAATAATTTCGATGCTCTGGCTCTGCTCTTGTGCTGTCTCTAGATGATAATTTAGTGGTTTTGTGAGTATGTGACTTTGTGTTTTTATGCTGCCTGAAATGGTGCTTATGCTCTTGTGCTTATGCTGCCTGAAATGAAATGGTGCTTATTGTTCATGCTGCCTGAAATGGTGCTTATTGTTCATGCTGCCTGAAATGGTGCTTATGCTCTTGTGCTTATGCTGCCTAAAATGAAATGGTGCTTATTGTTCATGCTGCCTGAAATGGTGCTTATTGTTCATGCTACCTGAAATGGTGCTTATGCTCTTGTTCTTATGCTGCCTGAAATGGTGCTTATGCTCTTGTGCTTATGCTACCTGTAATGGTTTTGTGAGTTAGTAATTCGGTTTTTGGATGCTCTTATGCTGCCTGAAGTGGTGCTAATTGTTCATGATAATGAATCTTGCTACATATGAGGCCTAGAGTCCTTTTGTATGCTCTTATGCTGCAGTGTTGTTTCTCTATTTAGTTTAGGGTGGTAGGGCACCTTTTCTAGACCTTGTAATTAGGCCCTAGAGGCTCTTTGTGTTCTGTTTTCCAGAATCCAAACTCTAGAATATATTTTTCAATTTCCATTTTCCAATCTCCATTTTCCAATATATCATGTATCTTGTTCTATGAGTTTATTCCTCTTTTTGTTGGTTATTTGATAGGTTTTGGATATTTATTAGAGTGGCATGGATTCTTCAATAGCATCTTCAACAAAATCACCCTTTGATCCAAAGGGCAAAGAAAAAGTAAGTGTTTCAGCTGACACTGAAGTTTCTAATATTTCTCCCCCTAAGAGGCAAGAAAGGAAGCCACCTGCTAGTGGATCTCGAAAGACATCGGTGGCTTGGGATCACTTCACCCAAATACCAGATGCATTAGAGCCTACGGCTCAATGTAATTATTGTGGAAAGAAGTATTTGTGTAATCCTAAGACACACAGTACTTCAAACTTGGTTAGTCACTTGTCTAAATGCCCTAAATATTCATATGCTTTGAATGATCCTAAACAACAGGTGATTAGTTTTGAGCCTAAAACAGATGGTGGGGGAAATAATATGATAAGGGCACCACAAGTTTATAATTTTGAAGAATGTCGGAAAGCTTTAGCTGTGTTTGTTACTACCGATGAACAGCCATTCAATATAGTTGAAGGATATGGATTCAAGTACCTTTGTAGTAAGTTGCAGCCATTATTTCATATTCCTTCCCGTCCCACTATAGGTAGAGATTGTTATCAGTTATATTTAGATGAGAAAGTGAAGCTTAGAAATTTTTTACAATCAAATTGTACTAGAATATGTCTCACTACTGATTGTTGGACTTCAGTTCAGAATTTGAGTTACATGGCACTCACGGCACATTTTGTTGACAATGATTGGAAACTTCAAAAGCGAATTCTTAACTTTTGCCTTATTCCTAATCATAAAGGGGAGACAATTGGAAAACATATAGAAAATTGCTTGAATGATTGGGGGATTGAAAAAGTGTTTATGGTAACGGTAGAAAATGCTTCTGCAAATGATGTGGCAATAGCATACTTAAAGAGAAAGATGAAGATGACAGATGGTTTAGTTTTAGAGGGTGATTTTATGCATATTAGATGTTGTGCCCATGTTTTCAATTTAATTGTTAATGAAGGATTGAAGGACATGCATTCATCTATTGCATCTATTCGTAATGCCGTGAGATATGTGAGATCTTCTCCCTCTAGACTAGCAAAATTTAAGTCCTGTGTTGAACAATCAAAGATTGAATCTCAAAGCATTGTATGTCTTGATGTTTCAACTAGGTGGAACTCAACCTATTTGATGTTGGAAAGTGCTGAGAAATTTCAAAAGGCATTTGATAGGTTAGAGGTGGATGAGCCTACCTATGTTGATTATTTTGATGATAAGACAATTGGTCCTCCTTCTTCTAATGATTGGAACAATGCTAGGTTTTTTATTCAATTTTTGAAGATTTTCTATTATGTGACTTTGGAATTGTCTGGATCTTTATATATTACCTCAAATATGGCTTTCCCTCAACTTTCTTTAGTGCAGAGTGAGTTATTGAAGTGGAGCTCAAGTGATAATTCTTTGTTGGGTAAAATTGCAATAGAAATGAAGAAGAAATATGATAAGTATTGGGGAAAAGTGGAAAACATGAACCCTTTGTTATTCATTTCCAATGTGCTTGACCCTAGATACAAGCTTGCTTATTTGAAATGGTCATTTGATGATATTTATGATCCAATTGTATCTTATAATATGTCTTCTAAAGTCAAGGCTGATTTGCAAAAATTGTATGATTGGTATCGTCAAGTGTATGAGCCCAATGCTTTAAATGTTGAGTGTCATTCTTCAATGGTTATGGAAAATGTAGATCAAGGTGCTTCAAAGCCCAAATTAGCTCAAAAAGCTAGAGAGGCTGCTTTTAAATCTCATTTAAGGGCTAAAGATTCCATTGAAGCCAAGAATGAAGTGGAAAGATATTTGGCTGAAGCTTGTGTGGATGCAGATGATTCTTTTGATGCTTTAGATTGGTGGAAATCAAATGTGACTAGATTTCGTGTTCTTTCTATTGTTGCTCGAGATGTGTTGGCCATTCCTGTGTCAACAGTGGCTTCAGAGTTAGCATTCAATACTGGAGGTCGTGTACTAGATCCATTTAGGTCATCTCTCTCTCCAAAAATGGTTGAGGCATTAATCTGTGCACAAAATTAGTTGAGACCAAATATATTTCAATTTGATATTAATGATTTTGATGTTGTTGAACAATTGCAACAATGTGAGACGATTGAGAGAGGTACAGTACTAACTACTAAGTATTTGTTTTATATATTATAATTTTTATTATCCAAATAATTAACTATCAACTTATTTTGCAGAATTTGTAGAAGCTTCTTCTAAAAAGTCGTAGATAGAGGATGGGCAGTCTGCACTCTGTACTGTACTGTAGGATGTCATTTGCTTCAATAGCTGCTTTGTATAACTAAAAATACCATGTTGCTTTGATCTTGGGCATTTGTATACTTGTATTTTTGCTTTTGTGCTTTATTTTTCTACTTGTTCACTGTCATTTGCAGTATGAACTCAGAACTTCTGTTGTTATTTGAATTTAATGATGTTGATTCCTGGTAAGTTGTTTTTACATCAAAATTTGGTGGAGCTTTTGTGTCATCTGCAGGTGTTAATGTCTTCCCCTATTTATCACCCACAAGCAGGTATGTTGCATTTTTGGCCTGTGAAACTTCATACCTGAGAATTTAGTTTGGAGTACATGTTTTTTGAATTTAACGTATGAAAGCTGTTCTTATTATTGCTGCTGAATTTAATGTAATATCTTTGGTGATTCAGAAATGGAATAACATCCCTAATTGGTCATCTCGTTTCTGAGTTATCAATATGGTACATGCTTTGATATTTCAAATTTTGTACCCAGTACATAGTCTCTGTTTAAATGCCATTCTGAATTTCCAAATTTTTGGTGTCTCAGGCTCTCAGTAAGCTGCATAACATGAATGAATGTCATTCTGAATTTTTGATGATTCATGGAACCTCAGAAGCCAACCAATGAATATTGTGAGTAATTTTTTAGTTTCTGCACCATGCTAAATCTGCATTATAGTTGATTTTTCTGAGAAATTTCTTAGTTTCTGACTTTCTGAGTAAATCTGCACTATGTTTTCTCCATAGCTTAGTTCAAGCTCTGTGGAGTGGAAGCATAACTTCCATCCAAAAATATTCTGTTCTGATGTCAAAATTGATCATCTTAGTTTTGTCTAGTATTATACTTGCAACTTTTGTCTGATGATGCATTCAATGGTTCTTGCGTTAGAATAATGATTGTGTTATATTTGGACTGTATTTATGGTTGTACCTGTTTGTGTCTGTAGTCTGTACTGATTTGGTGAGATTTATATTACATTCAGAATTCTTTTAATTTTTTTTTATTTGGATCTTCTATTGTTCAAGGAAATTGAAGTAGTGGTACAATCTACATTCTTCACCACTAGTTTTGCTAGATGAATAATTGAAAATTAACTAATGGATAATTAGCAATTAAACCCTCACTTTTGTCTGATATGCTATTATCTAACATTGGGATACTTTGAGTCTGTCAGGAAGCTAGAGAAATTTCACTGACCCAGGTAGCAAATTTTAACAAGACAGTTGTTCTAAATTGCAAAGAGGTGAATCTGTTGTCTCTTTAAGATATTTGTGCCATTCTATTTGTTTTTGTAAAGATAAATATAAGTCAGAAAATTTCTTTGTATATATCTTTTACCTCTTTCATCTTCTTTCCAGGCCATTAGAAAACGTCTAAGGGCCATAAATGATCTCAAGTTTAGAAGCGGAAGGTGATGGATTTTAAATTGTTATTTTTTATCCTTGCTGAAACTTATGATGCAGCATTATGATAATTGCATATTTTCTTTTTTGTCCGTTGTGAATTTAGTGGGTTCTGCTTTTCCCAGTTTGTTATGAAGGTTTTGATCTATATAACAGTGCTTACTAATTACTGTTACAGGCTGGTCAAGTGTATGGGGTGGCTCTTTCAGGATCACAACTCACTAAGCCTGGTGCTTTCCCCGAACAAAAGCCATGTGGTGAAGACTTCCGAAAGAAATGGATTGAGGTATACAAAGTGAAAGGCTCACTCCTACCACTTTCTTCTTTGCCTAACTTCTATATTACAATTTTGCTCCTTGGTATCTTCAAGTAACTTTTTGCTAATTGTATATCAGGAAAAGGCATGATAAATCATTTGTGTTTCTGGTTGGGTGGTTCTGGTCTTGGTCTAACTAATCTTTTCCTTCTTAAAGATCATTGTTTGAAAACTCACTAGTCACGTGCATATGCTATTTGCCTATTTCCTCTCTAATTGCTTTTTCCTTCTTAAATATTTTTGGATAAGTTTTCTGAGAAATTTATTTTTAAAATATTTATATAACGTGATGTCTCTTATCCACCTCAAACCTCAATATCCATGTTTCTTAGCATTTTTGTCTCACGATCAACTCATGCTTACAGATTTGAGTCATCTGTACAAAAACCAGCTGCAGAACTATGCTCAATGGTTGCTGTCTTCGCTTTAAGGCTACTGTCTTACTTGGTGGGCAATCTTTTGAGAGCCCATCATTTTCCAACACTTTGAAAGAGGCAGAGCAAGCTGCTGCAAAGGTTGCTTTGATGTCCTTATCACTTGACAGCTTTCAGAAGGCAAGAATCCTTATAAGTTCTGTCATATTTCCTAACTAACTCTTGCTTGATGCTTTTTGAACTTCAAATAGATATCCATACGTTAAATTCTAGGGAAAATTTGTGTTAGCTTTTACAGGAGTTAAGTGTATAAAAACCTTGTTTTGGTATTGGAAAGATGTTGTCAATTTCTTAGTTTTTGCACCATGCTAAATTTGCTAAATCTACATTATAGTTGATTTTTTTGAGTAATTTCTTAGTTTCGGACTTTATGTATTCTCATAGGCATAGATATAATTGTATTTTTGCCATTTTGGACTATCTGCTTAAGAAAAGAATAAAAAAAAATTTATTTCAGCATATTTGAAATTTTTTTTTATGCCTTTTGGACTCAGAACTCAGAAAACTGGGCTTCATTTTTTTTAAGCCCAGTTTTTTGGGCTCAAAAGGACCAAGATTTGGGCTTCAAAAAACGAAGCCCAAATTTTTGGTCAGGTTTAGCCCAACCCGCAGCAACCCGCTTGAATATCATAACCCGATACAACCCGTAATCTTCGGGTTAATAAAATTGCAGGCGGGTTCGGGTTCATGTTTTCTGACCCGACGGGTGGTCGGGCGGGTTGGGTGACACCCTCAACCCGCCCGATGAACACCCCTAAGGGAAGGAATAGTACATGGATACTTGGTGTCTGAGAGAGGGATTGAGGTGGACAAAGCAAAAATTGAGGCAAATGCCACCACTATCTAATGTTAAGGAAGTGCAGAGTTTTCTTGGTATGTAGGCTTCTACAAAAGATTTATTCAAAACTTCTCCAAATTTTCTAAACCCTTAACCAATTTGCTTATTAAGGACACTCCCTTCTTATTTGATAATGATTGTTTACGTGCTTTTTGCAGGTTAAAGGAGGCACCAATATCTACACCAATCATCCAACCTCCTAATTGGAGCCTTCCCTTTGAAATCATGTGTGATGCAAGTGACCATGCTATTAGAGCTGTATTTAGGTAAAGAAGAGATAAAAAGCCCTATGTTATTTACTATGCCAGTAAAACCCTGGATATAACTCAAGTCAATTATTCTACCACAAAAAAGGATCTCCTAGCAGTAGTATTTACAATTGACAAATTTTTTCAATATTTGCTGGGATCCGAAGTCATAGTATATACAGACCATGCTGCCATCAAATATTTGCTGAGTAAGAAGGATGCCAAGCCAAGATTGATTATATGGATCTTTCTATTTTAGGAATTTGATCTTGTGATTCGGGATAAGAAAGGAACAGAGAATGTGGTAGTGGATCATCTTTCAAGGTTGAGATAAGATTCAATGAGAGATGATAAAGATGAGTTGCTTATATAAGATTCTTTTCCTGATGACCAATGTAACAACTCCATTTATGTAAATGTAACAAAAAACTTTTTTTTTATATATTTGTAAAATTCCATGAAGTTATTACTACTTTAATTCTAACCACTTAACTTGTAATAATAATCACTTTAACCAAGCATAATTGTTATTAACAGTGATACAATACTGAGTTTCCATACACACCATTATTTTACAAACTACACGCCATTATTTTACAAACATTTGTACAAAGATACATATTAGTTCTAATCATCTATGTCGACTACTTCCGGGGACACTGGTGCGGGTGGCACCTCCACCGAAATCTTAGTCACATCTACTACAGATACATCTGATATAAATGGTAGTTGCCCAAGGTAGGGCACCTCAATCCAACGTATGGAAATAATAAGTGTCATTGAGAAAATCTGAATTATTCTTCTGAACATGATATGGAAATATAGTGAGAATTAAATCCCAATAGGTTCAACAATAAATCATAATTTACCATCAATATAGTTCATCATGTCATGTTCAGCTGTATAAACTACAGAAAATATCTTTGGTCACATGAATGCATTATATCTATGCACATAAGAATCATACAGTAATGATATGTATGACAGGATTAACTATTTTCAGAATATCATATGATAGCCATCAACTTATTCTCATTTCAAGCTACTCCGGTCAGGGTGAGTATCCTCTACTCTCCGGTATGGGCTTTTCTCACTCCGTCCGACATGGCACACTTTCTCTTTCTTTTCTCATAATCATAATCATAATCATAACCGTTGGTAGGGCGTCCCCTACTGGTGCACCACACGGATTGCCATGTGACCGTGCTCATTTCTTTTCTTTTCACAATGATAGCCAAAAATATGCTTTCAATAACAAGTATGTTCATCAAAATATAACTATTACCATAAATCATTGGTAATTATGCCATAAACATAACCATTTCAAATATCACTTTATAAAATATTTTCATGTCAGAATTTTACACTTAAGATGGTAAGAAGTTCATACAATGGCAATGGCTATGGCATATACTAGTCATTTATAAGATTCGTCTTCTTTTTTAAATATTAATTTTATTTCTTTATTTTCTTGATGCAGGTTTTCATCATATCTAATATTCTCTTACAAATCAAAGAATAACTCCCTCAATTGAACTCCGATGTAGGTGATCTTGGTGTCAATTTCAAGATAAAACAATTATCTAAAACTATTATGTTGAACATTGTAGTGAAATATTAAGAAATCAAGGTGATATTACTACCTAAATGTACAAGTTATTTCTTCTCGGATAGGTTCTGACCTCTACCTACTAATCGGACCATCTCTACCTCATATATACTCCAACTTCAGTGATTCCAGTGCCTAAAAATCTGTGACACACATATCTATAATTTTTATGTTAACCATTTATTTTAATTCCATATAGATAATTCCCAGAAATTAAAATACATAAACTATCCTAACATATTCTTCCCTAATGAACCATTTTCTGACATTTGACTATTAATCAGCTCATATCTTCCTCATATGGACTCTAAATTGAATGATTCCAGTGGCTAAAAATCCGTGACACACATAGATATAATTCTTATGTTAACCATTTATTTTAATTCCATAGAGATAATTCCCAGAAATTAAAATACCGAAGCTATCCTAACATATTCTTCCCTGATGAACCATTTTCTAACATTTGACTATTAATCAGACCATATCTACCTCATATGGACTCCAAATTGAATGCTTCCAGTGGCTAAAAATCTGGGACACATATATCTTTAATTCTTATGTTAACCATTTATTTTAATTCCCTACAGATAACTCCCAGAAATTAAAAATAGAAGCTATCCTAACATATTCTTCCCTGATGAAACATTTTCTGACCTTTGCTTACTAATCGAACCATATCTACCACATATGGACTCCAAATTGAATTATTGCAGTGGTTAAAAATCTATGACACATATATATTGAATTCTTATGTTAGCCATTTATTTTAAGTCGCTACAGATAATTCCCAAAAATTAAAACACCTAAGCTATCCTAACATAATCGTCCCTGATGAACCATTTTGTGACCTTTGATTACTAATCGGACCATATCTACCTTATATGGACTCCAAATTGAATGATTCCAGTGGCTAAAAATCCATGACACATATAAATTTAATTCTTATGTTAATAATTTATTTTAATTCCCTATAGATAATTCCTAGAAATTAAAACACATAAGCTATCCTAACATATTCTTCCCTGATGAACCATTTTTTGACCTTTTCTTACTAATCAGACCAAATCTACCTCATATGGACTCCAAATTGAATAATTCCAGTGGCTAAAAATCCGTGACACATATATCTTTAATTCTTATGTTAACCATTTATTTTAATTTTCTATAGATAATTCCTAGAAATTAAAACACAGAAGCTAAAAAGTTTGCCACCCAAAGCCATATCTATGCAGAACTTTCTATACCAGTCTAAGTATTCAAACATACATCACATGCAAGATCAATATGTAACATGATATAACAACATCATGACCAATCATCAAAGTTCTAAGATCAAAATCTCATATAAATATTATAAGTTTCAAAAGTTTTTTTCAAAAAGAAATATTGTTAAACTTACCTAAGAATCTCCCTAGCTCACTTAGTGAATTGGTTTTCTTGTTTCCTCTTGAAAGAAGTAGCAAGATTCCTCCCTTTCCTTAGCTTTTCTAGCAGCTTAGGTAAGAGAAGGAGGGTGAGTTTTTGAACCTCAAGGATGAAGAAGAAAAATGGATTCAAGTGGAGATTAAAGTAACTTACCTTGAGTACTTAGCCTTCTAAACTTCTTCTTCTTCTTTCCTTTCTTCTCCTCTCTTTCTCTCCTTTCCTCACTCTACCTTGCTTCTATTTCTCTCTCTTCCTCACTTGGACGAAATTAAAATGTTGTAGGGGTGGGTTTTGCTTAAATAGACCACCAAATAATACACCTTTCATGATCATGGGTCTACCTTATCACAATTAGGATACACTTTGTTGAATTTTTGGAAAACAAACAACTTATGTTCTTGTCTTCCTCTTCCTTAGCCAAGATATGCATAGGAAAAGGAGATTTGTATTTTGAAAATTATGATGATATGTTCTTAAGATAAGGGACAAGGTCCCTTTGATTTAGGGATTCATTTCCATTTTCTTTTGTCTTAAACAAGTATGATAGGTTTGCCTTTTTAGGTGGCAACTTTCTAGTCCTTGAATCTCCATTATTTGGTTGATATTATTTGTGTGGGATATGAATGTTTTGTCCTAATGCCATGTATTATCATACCACTTGCTAAAATTATGAGTGTAGGATATAGATGTTTTTGTCCTAAAGCCTTGTATTATCATGCCACTTGCCAAAATTATGAATGTAGAATCACACCACTTGCTAAATTTTTGTCTTAATGCCATGTAACCTAATCTTTATTATTATTACATTATTATATCATCACCCAATTTATTTTATTTTTTTTTCCTCCTGGATTTCAGCTTATTCCTACCCATTATGGGCTTATTCCTACCTATTTTCTTTGCTTTGGATAAAATTCTACCTTTCTTGGAGGGCTTGGTCACATTTTCATAATTTTTGGGCTATCGATCCAATTACTATATCCTAGTCCAAGTCTATGTTTTATTTCTTACCTAGGTTATCCAATGGGCTTGCTAGAAACTTATGTGAAGTGGAAAAACTCTATATGAAGTGTCCATAGGTAAAAGCCCAATGTATGGGTAAAGATGTTAAACTTAGTAACTCTAATTCTTGAATTAGGAAAAATTACCTTAATCTAATGTTCTTGAAATTTTAAGACCTTTACTTGTTTCTAAAAATTTATCTTCCTTATCCAAGAATTTTGCATCTCTTTAGTATGTTATTTCTAATTTTTTTTTCCTATTAGGTTTTCCCTCTTTATTTGTTCTCTTAATGTTAGAAACATTTTCTATGCATATACATAAGGTGAAGAATTTCTAAGGATTATATTTCCTTAGATATCTAAAATATTGTCTAATAAATTTTATTTTCTTAATTAAATATTTATGTACTTTTATCAATGAAAGAAACGAAATTAAGGATGTTACATTTCTCTCCCCCTAAAAGAAATTTTGTCCTCAAAATTTCAGAAATTACCTAATAAGAACAATTGTGGATATTTCTTCCTTATGACTTCTTCTAGCTCCCAAGTTGCTTCTTTCGGAGTCAAACCTTCCCATAACACCTTAACAAGGGGAATGGTTTTATTTCTTAGTTGCTTCACGTCAGTGTCCAATATGGATGCAGGTACTAGCTGGTATGTCATGTTCTCCTTTATTTGGATTGGTTCATCCTATATTATATGTCATGAATCTGGAAGATACTTCCGCAGCTGTGATACGTGGAAAACATTATGCAGGTTGGACAAATTAGGTGGGAGAGCAACTTGATATGCTGATGTCCCTACTTTCTTCAGAATTTGGTAGGGTCCCAAAAATCGTGGACTTAGCTTTCTTATTTTGAGAGACCTACCAATTCCAGTAGTTGGGGAAAGTTTCAGAAATACATGGTCTCCTTCCTCAAATTCTAGAAGTCTATGTTTCTTATCGTAGTAACTCTTTTGCCGACTCTGAGCTGTAAGTATTTTGTCTCGTATCATCCTGATTTGTTTAGTTGTTTGTTAAACTAGATCAGGACCCAACAAGTTCTTTTCTCCTACCTCAAACCAACATAGTGGAGATCGGCACTTTCTACCGTATAAAGCTTCATAGGGGGCCATCTTAATACTAGAGTGATAGCTATTATTATAAGCAAACTCTACTAAAGGTAGGTACTTATCCCATCCTTTACCTTGCTCTATCACACAGGCCCTCAACATATCTTCTAGGGTTTGAATGGTTCGTTCTGTCTGCCCGTCAGTCTGAGGATGGTAGGCAGTACTGAACCGCAACTGAGTACCAAAAGCTTCCTGCAACGCCTTCCAGAACCTCGAAGTGAACCTCGGATCTCTATCAAAAACGATATTTAAGGGAATTCCATGCAGTCTAACTATTTCCTGGACGTACAATTTGGCTAATTTATCCAGTGAATAGTTAATTTTTATGGGCAAAAAGTGAGCAGATTTGGTTAATCTGTCAATTATTACCCAGATAGAGTCATGTCCCACTGAAGTCTTAGGTAATCCCCAACAAAGTCCGTTGATATACTATCCCATTTCCATTTAGGGATCTCAAGAAGTTGTAGAAATCTCGCTGGCTTTTGATGCTCCACCTTCACCTTTTGACAAATGAGATATTTCGCCACAAACTCGGCAATGTCCTTTTTCATCCCTGGCCACCAATACATCCTTTTTAAATCCTGGTACATTTTAGTGCATCCAGGATGGACTGTGTATTTACTCTTATGCGCTTCCTGCAGGATCTTAGTCCTCAACTCTCGTTCTTGAGGGACACAAATCCTTCCCTGATACATGATTGCTCAATCTTCCATGACAGAAAAATTACCTTGGTCTTTATGATCCTGTAAGTATTGGTCGTGAGCTTGAGCCTCTTTGATTTGGGCTCTAAGGTCACACCCTATACTTAAACCATTAATGACTAGATTCTTTGGAGTAAGAGTAGTGGCTAGCTTCAAATTTCGAAACTCCTCTAGCATCTACATCTCATACACCATCATCTGACCCATGTGTAGAGATTTTCGACTCAAGGCATCTGCTACAACATTCGCCTTTCTGGGATGATACTTTATCTCAAACTTGTAGTCATTGAGGAATTATACCCATCTTCATTGCCTCATATTTAACTCCTTCTGATCAAAGAGGTATTTAAGACTCTTATGATCACAATATACTTCAAAGGTTTCCCCGTACAAATAGTGTTGCCAAATCTTTAAGGCAAACACCACTACCGCCAATTCAAGATCATGGGTTGGATAGTTTCCTTCGCGGGGTCTTAGTTGCCTAGAGGCGTAAACAACTACTCTCTTATCTTGCATCAGCACACATCCTAGCCCTTTCTTTGAAGCGTCACTATACACTTCAAAATGTCCTGTGAGGTCTGAAATAATTAAAACATGAGGAGTGGTCAGTCTTGTCTTCAGCTCCTGAAAACTAGCTTCACATTGATCAGTCCATTTGAAAGGACTTCCCTTCCTGGTCAATTTAGTCAATGGCAAGGCTATACGAGAGAAGTTTTGTATAAACCTCCTGTAGTATCCTGCCAAACCCAGGAAACTTCTGACTTCTGTAACCGTCTTTGGTCTCTCCCACTAAATCACTGCTTTCGTCTTACTAGGATCTACGGCTACCCCTCTATTAGAGATGACATGTCCAAGAAACTTCACCTCTGACAGCCAAAATTCACACTTCTCCAATTTGGCATATAAATTTTTCTCTTTCAGCACTTGCAGCACGATTCGGAGATGTTGTTCATGTTCTTTCTCACTCTTAGAATATATCAAGATGTCATCAATGAACACTACAACAAATTGATCTAGGTAGGGTCAAAAAATGCGATTCATGTAATCCATGAAAATTTCAGGTGTATTCGTCAACCCGAAGGGCATTACGAGAAACTCATAGTGCCTATACCTAGTCCTGAAGGCAGTTTTTGGTACGTCCCCCTCCTTGATCCTAATCTGATGATATCCTGACCTTAAGTTAATTTTAGAAAAGATAAAGGCTCCCTTCAATTGATCCAATAAGTCATCTATCCTAGGGAGAGGGTACTTGTTTTTTATAGTCACCTTATTCAGTTGTCTGTAATCTATGCATAGTCTCAAGCTCCCGTCTTTCTTCTTAACAAACAATACAGGAGCTCCCCAAGGTGATACACTCGGTCTAATGAATTGCTTGTTGAATAGTTCCTACAACTGCTTCTTGAGTTCCTGTAGTTCCTTCGCGGCCATTCGATATGGTGCAATAGAGATAGGCTCTGTCCCAGGTAGGAGATTAATAGAGAACTTTATCTTTCTCTTGGGAGGTAAGCCTGGAATATCTGATGGAAATACTTTAGGAAACTCGTTGGCTATTAAGATTTCATCAAGCTTCGATTCGACTTCTAGGTTTGATAAATACAAGAGAATGTAGCCAAGTACTCCATTCGTCAACTCCCTATTAACTTGATTGGCATTTAGCATCAATAATTGGATCTCCTCTTTTGAAGTAAGAGGTAGAAATTCAACGGTCTTGTTACAACAATTTAACAAGACTCGATTTCTAGACATCCAGTCTAATCCTAGAATGACCTCAATACCTCTTAAAGGTAAACAGACAAGGTCTATAGAAAACATGTTCTCCTGGATGGTGACTTAACAATCCTTACATACAGAGGAAGTTAATACCCGTTCCCCTGTAGGGGTTACTACGGATAGCTCATAGGGAGTTTCAGAAATAGGAAACTGAAACTTCCTAATACATTCTTCCGATATAAATGAATGACTAGCAACAAAGTCAAGTAACACCATAAGAGCAAATCCATAGATATAGAATGTACCTTGAATCATTTCAGAAGATTGAGCTACCTCTTGACCGCTCAGGGTGAAAACCCTTCCTTTCACCTGAGGCCTCTGTTCTGGCTGCTTCCCCACATTCTGTGGGCAATTTCTCGCAAAATGTCCCTTTTGTCCGCAATTGAAGCAGACATCTTGTCCCATGTAGCATGGCCGGTTACCATGCATGCGTCTGCACTTAACGCACTTGACTGGGGTGAGGTCTTGTTGAAAAGGTCTACGACCCGCAATCAATGGCCTCTTACCAACTCCATATCCACTTCTTCTCATGTTCTTTCCAGGGTTGGGAAAATTTTTCTTCCTCTTCCATAGGTTTCGCCTTTGCGTCTCGTCCTCCACTGCCCTTAAACTCTTTTCCAAGAGTCTGCATTTATTTATCAGAGGTACAAACTCCCTGATCTCCATAGCTATAACAGCATTCTTTATCTCTGGGGTTAGTCCCGCTTCGAACTGAACCACCTTCCATGCTTCATCTGGGTTATATCGCAGATAAGAGGAGAACTTAAACAGCTCCTCGAACCTTGCAATATACTGGTCCACGGTCATGCTGCCTTGCCTGGGTTGGAGAAATTTGATCTCTTTCTCTGACCGTACAGTACTTGGAAAGTACTTTTCAAAAAAAATGTCCTTGAACACTTGCCAGGTGATCTGTCTTCCCTGATGAGCTAAAAGTTCTCTAGCTCCACGCCACCAGTATTCTGCTTCATCCTTTAACATATATGCAGCAAAAATAACTTACTGCTCTTCAATACAGCCCATTACTTCAAAGATTTTCTCTAATTCCCTTATCCAACTTTTGGCTACCGTTGGGTCATAGCCACCTTGGAAACAAGGTGGTCTAGTCCTCAGGAACTCGGATATGCCATTATCTTTTCCAGCCATTCGGTTGTTAGCACCATTCTCACCATTTGGGTTATTAGCATTTTGGAGATATTGTAAAACTTGGTTGGTGGTCATGACTTGGTCTCGAATTGCCGTGGCAAGGTTGTGCAGGGTTTCCTCTGCCTTCCCACAGTCTTGGTATGTATGTAAGTTTGTATATTTTATCATATAGCGTCATGGCTAGAGATGAATATAGGTTTTGGCTTAATTGTTTTGCCATTGGCTTTACAAAGCAATGGGGGTTACATGTAACCTATATAGATTTTGGTTCAGATTTTATGTTGTTTTGATTTGTTCAAGGGCTATTCATAAGAATGTAATGTAATGTATTCATCGTATCATAGCACTTGGCATGTGTATGTGCTTTAAATTAAAATAAATCTAACAATTTTTTTGATTTGACTTTTTAAAATATTTTGAAATTAAAATCTTAAATGATATAATTTTTCAAAAAAGTCATAATTTATAATAAAGTTGTGACTTTTCAAAAGAGTCACAAGTTTAAGAAGAGTTGTGTCTAAATATATTTTTATTATAAATAAGAATTTTGATAGATTAAAAACCAATTTAGAAAATATATTAATTGTTTTCCTCTATTATTTTCTCTGAAACTTCAAATTATTTTTCAGAAGAGATTTCATAATTTGTTGTTTATCAATCTTTTATTGTTTGAGATAACTTTGAAGGATAATTTTTTATATACCCAATAGCAATCATAGTTTGAACAAATATCACCTTAAGGATAATAGGCAGAAGCAGAAGCAAGAACACAACAAAAATGATGGAGCATCATGCTGTACCTAGTTCGCGCGACCTTGTGAATGCTGGTGCTCTGTTTTTTATTGAAGGAACAAAGCACATTTATACCTAGCCCAACTCAATCTTGGTTTCTTAACAACTACTGCTTGATAAGACTATGACGAATCTCTCAATCCTCCAAAAGTCCCTATTTCAACCCTCCTAAGTAAGAACAACTAGCAATGAATGCAACAAATTAAGAAACGAAAAACTATTTAGTTTTGATAATTACAAAATTACCACCATGTTTTCATTTTATATTTTTCAGTTTCTCACATTTTGAGAAGGAAAGGATGAAAATGATTTTTTACATTTTCAAATTTTCCACTATTTTAAGAAACATTTTGATAAAATCATTTTCACAAATTTTAAACAAACTCATTTTCTAACATGTTTTTGTTTTCATTAAAAACAAAAACAAAACCAAACAACCAAAAGGTGAATATCATTATCTAATATTTTAGTATCTTTATGTTATTTTTTAGACCAATAGGAATTTAGAATTATTCTCATTGATATGTTCATGACTTGTCAATAAACAAAAACTTATATTATTAATGAAAATTGCTCTAATTCTAACTAAGCCCCTACTTTGAAGAAATTACATAGAATGAGGTTCAAATTGCATCTTATAGATTGAAAATACTCTCTTGCCTTAGTCTACTCAAGTCCAAATCATTAGGACTTGGGGTGTTCATAAATCGACCAACTTGAATAAACCTATTTGAGCCCAACAAAAAAATTGTATTTCAAGTGAATCAAATCAAATTGATGGGTTCAAATTGGTCATATTTTTTAAAATTTTGGGTTAATCTGTTCGATTCAGGTTTAAGGCATCTGAGCCTGACCCAATATAATCTGAATCAACCAATATAATATATAAAACTGATATAAAAACCAAATCAATTTAGTGGCTATAGCATAGTGGTAAGAAACACATGCTATGGCCGTAGAGACTTGAGTTTAAATCCTCACAACCTCACACACTCTTCGCCTCTTTCGTCCCTTCCGTCTCTAGTGGTGGATTGTCCCTCGCCTCTCAATCTTTTAGAGACTTTTGGTGTAAGGACTGTTGTTATTTTTTTAGGCCTCTTAGAATTTTCATGAAATAACATGATATATAAAAGAAATCAACAGCACACAAGAGCAAAATGTTATATATTTCATTAGCTTCTTTTTCAAAACTACATTAGTGATTAGCCTTATGTACACATGTAACCTTAGGTACTAAGCATTAAACCGAAAGACAAAGTACCATTTTAGGTTACACATAAAAAATGGACCAGTTTATCTAATTACATAATTTTATCCTAACTACACAACAGCTTCGTACGGCACGCCAGCCTTGGGATTTGAATGGTAGAGGATGTGGCACTGGTATTGGGATCTCAATAACATTCACAACAATAATATCATATATTATGGTGAATTATCCCAAGTAGGGATCCTCTACTAACTGGATCTCCAAAATCAGTGATAGGAACATCCTATACTTATCCTTATCTAAATATAACACCCAAAATGAAATAGTGAGAACAGACGTCCCAGTAGATTCAACATTCATATACATATATGATAAGAAAATAATATAGGGTTATGTCCAAATGTATAAGCTACATGAAAACATCTTTCCTTTTGTAATACAAACAAAGAATAGGTCATGCATGATTAACATATTATGCTTGCATGCTTGGCAATTACACTTATGTTATGCAAAAATAGTATGTATAGTGGCTGATTGTCTATAATTCATCTTAGTTTAGCAATAGGGTAATGTGAGCCATTCTCTCGCCCGCTACTCACACACCACTGTTACCTAGTCAGAGTGGCCATACTTTCCCTCGGCTCATTTAAAGATAATAGGACATTCCCTATTCAGTATCGTCTCAAGCCATAATCATCATCATATAATTATGTATGCATCATATCTCATCTTTTATTTATCCATCCACAATCATCATCATCAATATCCATCAATATGAATTAATATCATATAACTATGTATGCATCATATCTCATAAGCATAAATAACATCACAACATGTATACATCGAATATTTCATCAAGCTAATCACTATCTATTGAATCATTCTATAGTAATCCATAATATAAATCATGTTTAACATGGCAAGGATGAGGAAATTAATGTTGTATTACATTTATTTTTAGTGTAATCATCTTGATTTAGGTTTTCTAATCACTATTCAATTATTGTGGTTTATTTGGGGTACAAAATAGTTAAAACTGAGCTATAGCAGCACTGGACATCCCTGACCTTATCTTGGAACACGGTTAAGCTTGAAAAGGCACATTTCTCCTACATGCACAGAGCACAGATTGGCCGTGTCTTGGGACACGGGCAAGCTCTATGTACATCCACTTTTCCTCTTATTCTATACACTCCCATTCATCCAACCAAGTACCAAAACAGCCACTAAGAAACTTATATATGAAAATTCAAGTCCCAAACTCAGTATATACACAAACAAGGGAGATTATTTAACTCCAAAACTCCATAAATGGTTTCCGTTCTTCTCTTCTTATACCTTATACATTCACTATTCATATGGTAAATTTCTAAACTCATATTTAAACTTCATTACCAACTTCAAGCAGCAAGCATATACACCATAACACATATATACATCATCAATTTATACAAAGAATCAAGTTAAGGTCAATGTTAAACCTACCTATTCTCACTTTCCTAGATTTCTTTTCTCTTGATTGGTTGTGTTCTTCCCTTCTCCTCTACCACCACCAAAATCTACATAATTACCCCCAAAATGACCCCTTAGGAAACTTATAAAGAGAAACAACAGAGATTGGAGAGGTTAATCCATAGCAAAATTTACCTATCCTTCCTTCTTTGGCTTTCTCTCTCCTTCTTTCTATTATCCTTCCTTAGTTGGCCATAATCTCCTCTCTCTTCCCCTAGCTTAGTCAAATTCTTCATGAAGTCTTTAGAAAAAATAATAAAATATACAAACTTTCTCAAGAAGCCACTAATTCCATGCCAATTATATCCTCCAACCATGCTAAAATTACAATTTTTCCATCCCTTAAAATCTAATTAGCCATTGGCTTAGGCTTTGTTTGGCTAGTGAAAATTCTAAAATACTTTAATCTCCTCTTGAGAAGGGTGCTAATGAACGTTGGAGTTACTTTATCCACATGTCTTCAACTCATTTCTTATTGCTCGGTTCTAACCCTAATAGACTGAAAATTACCATTTTACCCTTATGATTTATCTTTAAAGATAAGAATTCTCTTCTTCATCTTCTATAAGCATTTACTTAAGAAATAATAAAACTGACTCATTTTGACTCTTCTTGTTATGCTATTTAGTAAAAGATAAAAAATCGAGAGATGTTACAATTCTCCCCCTAAAAGAGAATTTTGTCTTCAAAATTCACAGTTTACCTATCTTCAAAGAGATGAGGATACTTCTGTCTCATATCATCTTCTTTTTCTTATGTGGCTTTGTCTTCATGTAATCCTATCCAAGCTAGCTTCACCAAAGGAATGGTCATGTTTCTCAATCATTTTAAATCTCTATCTAAAATCGTGATCGGTTCCGGTTGGTAAGTTAGGTTTTTATCCATTGTCATTGATTCTTTTTGGATCTGTGAGATATTTGCGAAGCTAGGAAACGTGAAACACATCATGAAAGTTTGACAAACACAGGGGAAGCGAATTTGGTAAGCCAATGACCTTATACTTTTGAGAATTTGATAAGGGCCTATCTATCGTGGAGTCAATTTTTTTAACTTTCATTGCTCGACCAATTCCAGTAGTAAGAGAGATTTTTAGGAACACATGCTCACCTTCTTGAAATTGTAGCAGCTTTCTCCTTTTTTCATAATAACTCTTCTGTCAACTCTTGCAGTTCGCATTTGATCTAGAACTATTTGTATATATTCTAAAGTATGTTGCACCAATTCGAGACCCAATAACTTGTTCTCTCCCACCTCATACCAACACAAAGGAGATTTGAATCTTTTTCCATATAGAGCTTCATAGAGTGTCATTCCGATGCTCGAACGATAACATTGTTGTATGCAAATCCTACTAGAAGCAAGTATTTGTCCCACTCCTTTCCTTGTTCCAATGTACATGTTCTCAGCATATCTTATAGGGTTTATACGGTTCTATCAGTTTGACCGTCAGTCTGTGGATGATACGCAGTACAAAAGCACATAATGGAACCAAAAACTTCCTACAAAGCTCTCCAAAACCTAGATGTGAATCTAGGATCTCTTTCTAAAATGATGTTGTTAGGGACTCTATAAAGTCAAATAATTCCCCACATGTATAATTGAGCTAGTTTATTAAGCAAATAACTAATTCTAACAAGCAAGAAATGTGCAGATTTTGTGAATTTATCCACTATTACCTATATTGTGTCATATCCTACCTGTGTTCTTAGCAACCCAGCAATGAAATCTACAAAAATATTGTCTCACATTCACTCAAAGATTTCTAGTGGTTATAACATCCGAGAGGGTTTTTAGTGTTCTATCTTTACCTTTTGATAAGTCAGGAATTTGGTAATGAATTCCGTGATATCTCTTTTCATTCCAGGCCACCAATCTAATTTCTTTAAGTCTTGATACATTTTAGTATATCTTAGATGAATAATATACTTATTCTAATAGGCTTCCTCCAAGATTTCAAACTTCATACTCCTTCCTCGTGCTATGTATATTCTTCCTCGATACATAATAATTCTGTTCTTCAATATCATATAATCAGGTAAATCTTTCTGGCTTTGTAGAAATTGATCTTGCGAATGTGCTTCCTTAATCTGTGTTTTCAAATTACATTCTATTCGCAATTCACTGATAATTAAACTCCCAGGAGTAATTATGACCAAAATTTTCAAATTCCTAAATTCCTCTATCAACTTCATTTCTTCCATCAACATCTGACCCAAATCCAAAACTTCTAGCTTAATGCATCTACGACTACATTCGCTCTTCTGGGATGATATTTTAATTCAAACTTATAGTTATTAATTAATTCCGTCCATCTTCTCTGTCTCATATTTAATTCCTTCTAGTCAAAGAGATATTTTAAACATCTCGAGATGTTTGATTTCCACCATTCTAGAGCATCAAAATAATCATCTGCATCTATACAAGGTTCAGCTAGATATCTTTCCACTTCATTTTTTGCTTCAATTGAATCTCTATCTCTTAAATGGGATTTGAAAGCATCCTCTCTAGCTTTTTGAGCAGGTTTTCTCTTCAAAGCATCTTGGACTACATTTTCAATGATCATTGAAGAATTGTCCTTTGAAGTACCTTTAAGATCATATAATTGATGATACCACTCATACAATTTTTGCAAATCAGACTTGACCTTGCAAACCATATTATAAGATACAACAACATCATAAATATCATCAAATGACTATCTCAAATAAGAAAGTTTATACATTGGGTCAAGTACATTAGCAATGAACAATAAGGGGTTAATGTTTTCCACTTTTCTCCAATAATTGTCAAATTTTTTCTTCATTTCAATTGCCATACAATTCAACAAAGAGTCATCACTTAAACTCCAATGCAATAATTCACTCTAAATTAAAGCAAGCTATGGGAAGGCCTTATTTGAAGTAACATATAAAGATCCAGACAACTCTAATGTAACATTATAGAAAATTTTTAAAAACTGTATAAAGATTCTAGCATTTTTCCAATCATCAGAAGAAGGAGGAGCAGCTATCTTATCATCAAAATAATCAACATAGGTGGATTCATCATCCTCTAGCCTATTAAATGCTTGTTCAAATTTCTCAGTAGATTCTAACATAAAAAAGGTTTAGTTCCACCTAGTTGGAACATCAAGGCATACAAGACTTTTAGATACAATCTTTAGTTGTTTAACACACCATTTAAACTTTACAAGTCTAGAGGGAGAAGATCTAACATATCTCACAGCATTACAGATAGATGCAATAGATGAAGGCATCTTCTTCAAACCCTCATTAACAACCAAATTGAAGATGTGAGCACAACAACATCTAATATGCATGAAATCACCATCTAAAATCAAACCATTCATTGTCTTTATTCTTTTCTTTAAATATGTTATTGCCACATTATTTGCACTAGCATTATCCACAATCGCCATAAATACTTTTTTAAAGCCCCACTCAATCAAACAAAGTTCTATATGCCTTTCAATTGTTTCTCCTTTTTTATTAGGAATAGGGCAAAAGTTCAAAATTCGTTTTTGGAGTTTTTAGTCATTATCAAAAAAATGTGCAGTGAGTGCCATATAACTTAAAATTTGAATTGAAGTCTAACAATCAGTGGTGAGACATATCCTAGCACAATTTAACTGTAAGAAATTTTCAAACTTTAATTTCTCATCCAAATATAGCTTATAACAATATTTAGCTATAGGGACACAAGAAGAAATATGAAGCTATGGCTTTAACCTACTACAAAGATACTTAAATCCATACCCTTCAACTATTTTAAATGGTAATTCATCAGTAATAACATAAACAGCTATAGCTTTTCGACACCTTTTAAGATCATACATTTGCGGTGCTTTTATCATATTACTTCATGCACCATCTTTTCTGGGCTCAAAACCAAGCACTTGTTGTTTAGGATCATTCACTAAAGCAAAAGGATATTTAGGACATTTGGATAAACAACTTAATAAATTTGAAGTATCATGAGTCTTAGGATTACACATGTACCTCTTTCCACAATAGTTGCACTGAGTTGTAAGTTTTATTGTATCTGGTAATTTGGTGAGGTGATCCCATGCTGCTGAAGATTTTCTAGATCCACTAGCAGGTGGTTTTCTTTTCTATCACTTAGGGGGAATGACATTAGAATTTTTAGTGTTGAGTGATAATGAAGCATCTACTTTTTCTTTTCCTTTTGGATTAACTTCGAGTGATTTAGGTGTAGATGCTATTGTCTCTTACTCTTTTGAATTGAAGAATCCATCTTAATTCTTAACCTACTTAATTTTCAAAACTAATCATATTAGTTCACAATTTTGTAGTCATGCTCCTAAGAAGTTTCCAAAGGGAGAATTGACATGTTGATAGAGAATGAGTTATAAACAGTGCTTGTATGTACATATCTTTCAGCATTCAATGACAAAGATTGAGAGAATTATGCTAACTCACAATTTGAGTAATTGATACATAACTAGACCAAATAAATGCAAGTTTGAATTTTTAGTTGGAACATATAGGTGGTATAGGCCTGCCTTAATACAATACTAATTTAATAAACTAGAAAGCAGCTTTTAAGAAAGATTTTGAAGAAGATATCAAAACTCATCAAAAGAATCTAACTTCTTTTCAATTGAGAGCGGACTACTAATGCTTAATCTATTTCTCTTAGCCATTCTCTTAGGATCAATTTCACAAAAAGAAGTCAAGTCACTAATCCAAATAATTAAGTGATAGTTTATTTAATATCAAAAACTTGGTGCAAAAATCAGTTCACATAATAACATATTACTAGTTACTAATATAACTAAGAAAATATAATTAGTTTCACATAATTGTTAAATATACTAAGCTACTTTTTCAAGAGCCATCATAAAGCAAATAAGAAACCTAAACCAAATGTGGTCACAAATCACGAATATCAACCCAGAAAAAATTTTCAAGAGCCATCGTAAAGCAAATAAGAAACTTAAACCAAATGTGGTCATGGATAATATATCAGCCCAGAACAAAATTTAAATATAATAAGCTAATTTTTCAAGAGCTATCGTAAAGCAAATAAGAAACCTAAACCAAAACACAAAACATATACTGTGTATACAAAAGAAATGCAACCAAATGTGGTCACGGATATCAGCCCAAAACAAACTTTCTCAACTTCACTCAGACTAGTGAAACTTGTTTGGATTGCCAAGACATGAAGGTCAACTCAAAAACACCATATCAATTAATTATAGCTTAATCAAAGTCTCAAACAATCAACTAAGGCAGCATTGCAATAAGACACAAACTCAATAATTGATTAAAGCTATAGATTTGAAAGAAATATATAGGTGAATGTTAGAAACTTACCTATGTTGGGGCTATCAGAGATGAGGCTACACTGCTTGCTACCGTGATGTTGGAGGTCGTGGACTGTAAGCTACTTACAGATGCTGTATTCTCCTTCCAAGGTTGAGGTATGATCATGTGAGTGAAGAAATAGGCTCAAGTGCGTGTCATGAGTGAGAATTGAGAAATGAGAGTAGGAACTCGGGTTAAGGTATGCGAAAAGGGGAAAACATGGAGGCAACTAAACGACAACGTTCCTATTAGTGCCCATTTGATCGATCGGGTCGATTTGTGTGGGTTCCTTTGTGCCCAAGCCGAACCGACCTGTTACAACTCAAATTTTCATATTTTTAACCATTTTCAACCCATTAACCTGATCTCCTTCATCCAAATAGTAATTTTTGGGTCGGATTCCTTTGGTTTGCTTCAGGTTGACTGGGTTACTTACATCCCTAATCACCATTAGCTCATAAAATATATCAGAAATAGGACATTATAACGTTCTCACAAATTCTGAGGCTATAAAGGAATAAATAGGGCATGAATAAAAAAGTACAGCTAGAGAAAAATTATTGAGGTAACATATACCTTGTTCAAGTTGGAAGCTTGTTTGGCTTCTACACCACTCAAGGTAAAAACTCTTTCTTTCACTGGTTGTGTTCTTTTAGGCCCTTTCTCATTCTCTAATAGGCATCATTGTACTAAATTCCTTTTTTAACCACAATGAAAAGACATAGCTTGGCTAGAGAAACAGGGTTTATCATCGTGGGACTATTCGTATTTTGTACATTTATTTCTTGCAACATACTAAAGGAAAGGTCTAGACATCATAGCTAATGGTTTCTTACCTCCCATAACTTTCTTCCCCCTTATATTTCTATCAGTAGTCAGAAGCTCCCTATTCCTTTTCCATGTTGTTTTCCTTTCTCTTTCTTCTTCTACTACCTTCAAACTCTTTTCCAACAAGCAACATTTATTGATCAAGGGAACAAATTTCTGAATTTACAAGGCAATTACAAAACTTTTGATCTCTGGATTCAACCTTTCTTCAAATTTTATTGCTCTCTTAGCTTCTTCTGGATTGTGCCTTATATAGGTTGAAAATTTTGATAATTCTTCAAATTTGGCACTGTACTAATCAATGGTTCTGTTGTCTTATTTAAGATGGAGGAATTCAATCTCTTTTTCAACTTTCACACTTTTGAAAAAAATATTTGTCCAGGAAAGTAGCTCGAAACACTTGACACATAGTTTGTCTGCCTTGATAAATTAATAGCTTGCTGGCTCCCCTTCACAAGTATTCAACTTCCTCTTTCAGCATATATACAGCAAAATTGACATTTTATTCATCTGAACATTCCAAGACTCCAAAGATTTTTTTCTAATTCTTTCAGCCACCTCTTCGCAACCATAGGTTCATATCCACCCACAAAAGAAGGAGGCCGAGTTCTTATAGAATCTACCCATCCATTCCCATTCCTTATGTTCCTCTGATTTCCCCTTGCCTCACCATTAGTATTATTCTTCTAAATGTGACGCATAATCTAGTTCGTGGTAGAAACTTGATCTCGAATAGCTATGATTAAGTCTTGCAGGGTAGCCTCCGTATTCTTTGCTGGATTCTTTCTTGATGATGCCATTATCTATTGTATTAATCAAAAGAAATAAATCACTATTGAGGTGATCAAGCTCAACAGAAGATTTAAAAGAAAATTTACAATAGTTATAATATCATTCAAGTATGCAGATAGAAAACATTAGCAATTTTCTAACTGTTAGGGCCTACTACCCTACATCTCTTATTCATAGCTTATTCAAGATACTTTGAGATCGATCTAGGAAATCATCCAATCCCATGGCCATTTAGGATCGACTTGCTCTGATACCCACTATCTAAAGACCATTGTTTTTCTTTTGGACCTCTTAGAATTAACATGATATATAAAAGAAATCAACAATATGTAACACCCGGAATTCTGTTGATTATATTCACAAAATGGAATCTTAAGGAAGGATTAAAAAGGGTTAAATGGGGTAGTTATAAGGAAATAATTGTGAATATTTAATAAGGGTTTTCTCATTTTTGGAAGAAATGTTTAAGGATGAGATAGTAAATTCTTTGTCTACAGGACCACAAATGGACAATAGGAATAGAGATGAGGGGATATGAAGAAAGTTTCACAAAAATCCATTGGAGTAGGACTCAAGAAGGAATTAAACACATGGTAAGCTTACCTTCACCTAAACAAGGCCTTAGCCAATCACATGGTCACATTGTAATGGAGTGGCATTTTAGAAATACTTAGATAAAGCATGGGTATTGGTTAAGGCAAGTTGGCTTCTAGGGGGAGTTAGTATTATTTTATTAGTTTTTCTCCTTGACTTGGTGACTAAGTCGCCACTTCCTCAACAAAAATTAGAGAAACCCACAGCAAAAGGGAGAAGGGGAAAAAGGGAGAAGAAAGAAAAAGAAGAAGGAAGCTAGAGAGAGAAAGGTGAAATCTAAGAAGAAGAGGTAAGATTTGGGCTCTTGATCTTCTCTAATCTCTTGCATATTCCTAAAGTTTTCATGGAAGCTAATGAATAGAAGGGAAATTTGTAATTTGGTGAAGTTTTCTAGAAAAAGGAAGTAGCTTAAACTAGTAAGAGAAACAAGCTTTTGAAGAAGGAAAAGGTAAGATCAACATCCTCCTCTATAATTTTTGGTTGGATGACTTAATGGCTGGTGTGTATGTGAGCATTAAAGTATGTTGGAAGATAGATAGAGTTTTGTTGAAGCATTTATAGCATCCATGGTTGTTGTTCACTTATGTGCATGAAGTAGTGATTTAGGAAAAAAATTGTGTAGTTAGTTTTGAGATTAAATCCATGTTTTTGGTGCTTATATACTCTGGAAAAGTTGTGTTTTTCATGCTCAAAACGTTGATATATTGACTGTTGGGTATTCTTGGCTGGTTTGGGAGAAAAAGAGAGTTTTTGGTGAGTTTCGCACCCAGAACACGGCTGTGCTTGGAGACACAGCCAGGCTGTTCTTTGAGCTGGAAATCTATAAATGGAGAAAAAAATGCAAACACGACCTGAAGCACGGTTGTGCTTTGTGGAACGGCCAGACCATGCTTGGTGCTAGTCTATATGTAACACAACCATGTTATGGGCAAACACAGGGGGAAGACACAGGTGTGAAGCACAGTCGTGCTTGGTGACACGGCCAGGCTGTGCTTCATGCTGTTTCACAATTTTTTAGCATTTTTTGTTTCCTTTCTGAATCTTAGTTAATCATCAATGTTTATGGGATGTTAATGAGAGTTTTATGGGTTATGTATGTTAAAAGAAATATGTAATATTCAATTGATTATGTATGCTCATTGAATTAATTGTGTAAAGCATGAAGGGATGATGCCTGAATATAATATATATCATTTACATGAGCAGTCCTAAGCAAATGAATAATGCATTAGTAGTGGGAAAAGAATGTAAGAGCACTGTATGTTTAATATATGATGGAGTTGTTATGGCTTACATGTCAATGAATATGGCTTATGTTCATGATGGATATTAATATGTATGCTTTTGTTGAATTAAGTGGCTGGAAAACATGTAAAAGACATAAGCTTTGTCAGGAGGACCCTCTCTGAAGCAGGGTGGCCTGGTAACAGGTGTCTCCCTTGCTGTATTGAGTAGACTGACAAGTTAGAATGGTCCTCTCTGAAGCAGGGTGGCCTAGTAACAGGTGTCTCCCTTGCGGTATTGAGAAAACTGACAAGTTCAAGATGACACTTACCCATTAAGGTGACCTGGTGGCATGCGGCACCTTACGAGGTAAGGCGACTGAAGAGTCGTGGCTTGGATATGATACCGGAATAGGGGATGCCCTATAGCCTAGAGTGGTCAATATGGGAAGGACCGCTCTGACCAAAGGCCCTCAAATGGTGGGTGAGTAGCTGTAGGGGTAAGGGTCACGCCACATTGAGAGTTGCAATTGAGAGAAATTATCAGATGATGAGCCACTATGAGCCATAAACAGTTGCACAGGTATCCTATTAATACATACTTCATTTATCATGCGTGATATTGATGCATAACCTATAAAAAGGCATGTGTGTATTTTACTATACCTTTATTGTATAAAAAGAGAAAAATGTTTTCTGTAGCTTATACAGCTGGACATAACATGTAAGTATTTCTGTATGCTTGTGTTTATTGGATGTTGACGTTGCTGGGATTTTATATCTCACTATGTTTCAATGTTATGTTCAGATCAATAGAGATGTCGTTTATAGTGCTAACGATCCTGCTGAAGCTTCAGATCATGGATGTCCCTTACTTGAGATAGTTAACGATTATAGTGAACCTCCTAGTGATAAACATGGTAGAGATCCCTACTCCGGGCCCGCCTCCTCCACTAACAGCACCCCAGGGGTGACGACCAGGGGAGGGAATAGTAGAGTAGTGTTAAGTAAATAGTTTTAATGATGTAAATGGGCTAACCCCATTGTTTTGATATAACCCCACGGTACTCTGCCTTTTGTGATGTATGCTTAGTACCTTGGGTTACATATGTATGTATGCTGCTAATTTTGATGTATGTAACTTTTGTATGTATGTAAATACAAGATGAATATCTTTTGATCAAATGCTGGGCTAATACGTAATCGCCTAAAAAAAATAAATGTTACACAAAACACAATAACAAAATGATATATGTTTCATTAGCATCATTTTCAAAACTACATTAGTGATTAGCTTTATGTATACGTGTAACCTCAGGTACTAAGCATCACATCAAAAGAAAAAATAACATTCCAGGTTACACATAAAAAATAGATCAGTTTATCTAATTACATAATTTTATGCTAATTACATAGTAGGTTTATACATCACATAACCTTTGGGATACAAAGGGTGGAGGAGGTGGTGCCGATGCTGGGATCTTGATAACATTCATCATAATAATATCAGATATTATGGTGAATTGCCTCAAGTAAGAGACCTTTACTAACTTGATCTCCATAATCAATGATGGGAATACCGTTGGCACCTTACTTATCCTTATTTAAACATAATACCAAAAATGAAAAAGTGAGAATAGACGTCCCAATAGATTCAACATTAATATACATATATGATAAGAAAATGATACAGGGTTATGTCCAGCTGTGTAAGCTACAGAAAAACATCATTCTTTTTGTAATACAAACAAAGAATATGTCATGCATGATTAACATATTATGCTTTGATGCTTGGCGATTACACTTATGTTATGCAGAAATAATATGTATAGTGGATGATTGTCTTTAATTCATCGTAGTTTAGCAATAGGTTAATGTGAGTCATTCTCCCGCCCGCTACTCACACACCACTATTACCTAGTTGGAATGGCCATACTCCCTTTCGGCTTACACAAGGCTAATAAGGCGTCCTATATTCGGTACTGTCTTAAACTATACAACCTTGTTAGGTCACCTTACTATTGTAAGAGTCATTCCACGTCTTATATAGTCTTTTATTTATTTAGCCACAATCATCATCATCAATATGCATTAACATCATATAATCATGTATGCATTATGTATCACAAGCATAAATAACATCACAGCATGTATACATCGAATATTTCATTAAGCTAATCGTTATGTATTGAATCATTGTCTAGTAATCCATAATATAAATCATGTTTAACATGACAAGGATGAGGAAATTAATGTTGTATTGCATTTATTTTTAGGGTAATTGTCTTTGATTTAGATTTTCTAATCACTATTCAATTGTTGTAATTTATTTAGGGTAGAAAACAGTTAAAATTGAGCTATAGCAGCACTGGACACAGCTTGGCCTAAAATGGTACAATTTTCTTACCCGCACAGAGCATGGCCACGTCCATTTTTTCTCTTGTTCTATACACTCTCATTCATCCAACCAAGTACCAAAATAGCCATTAAGAAACTAATATACAAAAATCCAAGTCCCTCACTCAGTATATACACAAACAAGGGAGATTATTTAACTCCAAAACTCCATAAATGGTTTCCCTTCTTCTATTCTTATACCTTATACATTCACTATTCATATGGTAAATTTCTAAACTCATATTTACACTTCATTACTAACTTCAAGTAGCAAGCATATGTAACAACTCCATTTTTATTTTCACATACATACATATATATATATATATATATATATATATATATATATATATATATATATATATATATATATATATTTTAAAATCTCATGAATTCATTACCTATTTACTTCTAACTATTTAACTCATAATAACATTCAATTAAATTAACCAAGCATAATTAAGGTTTATGGTATACTTTAACACTAACACAATTCTGGGTTCACAAACACATCATTAATTAAAAATGTCTGTACAAAAATCAAACACATATACTTCTACATCTTATTCATCCATATTGATCAATTCTAGAGATACGGGTACGGGTGATTGCACCTTCACTGGAATCTTAGCCAACTCGACCCAACGTACGCTAAAAGCCGATCATAGAGAATATCTACATATTTTGTCTTCTGAACATGATATGGAAATATAGTGAGAATTAAATCCCAATAGGTTCAACAATAAATCATAATTATCATCAATATAGCTCATCATGTCATGTTCATCTATATAAGCTACAGTAAATATCTTAAGTCACATGAATGCACTTTATTTATGAACATGAAAAATCGTACAGTAATGACATGTATGGTATGAATAACTATTTTTAGAATATTATATAATGGCTATCACCTTATTTTCATATCAAGTTACCCCGGTCAAGGTAAGTACTTTCTACTCTCCGATACGAACTTTTCTTACTTTGTCCAACATAGCACACTTTTTCTTTCTTTTCTCATTAACATAATTATAGCTGTAAGTAAGGCGTCCCTTCCTGGTGCACCACACAGACCGTCATCTGACTGTGCTCGTTTCTTTTTCTTTTCTTTTCACGTTAATAGCCAAAAATATGATTTCAATAATAAGTATGTTGATTATACTCACATGCCATAATTTATCATCAAAGCATAATCAACACCAAAAATCATTGGTAAAATGCAATCATATCATGATCATAACTATTTTCGAATATCACTTTATAAAATATTTCTATGTCAAAATTACACAATTAAGATGGTAAGGAGTTCATGCAATGGCAATGGCTAAGGCATACACTAGTTATTTATTATTTCCATTTATAAGATTCTTCCTCTTTTTTAAATATTATTTTCATCTTTTCATTTTCTTGATGCTTGACATCTAGTTACTTTTCTCCTACTTATATTATTTCCAACACATGTTCTCACAAAATTTATGGGGCATTTTTCTCGAATTTGGTTTCTATTATTACCCTATAGTTAATGAGGTTCATTTAGGGTAGAAAAATATTAAAAATAAGTTTTACTAGCTCCCAACACAGCCTGGCCATGTTTCAAGACACGACCATGCTTAAAAATACTTCAAAAGTACTCAAAAATAGCTCTGAACACATCCTACCCGTGCTGAAGCATCCCAGAACACGGCCTAGCCGTGTTCTATGACTTTTTCTCACTTATTCAACTATATCTCCCTCATACAAACTCCAATTAAGGTGATTCCAAAGCCAATAAAAATCTAAGACACTTATCTACAATTTTTATGTTTATCATTTCTTCAGATTCTTTATTAAGTATTCCCAAAAAAATTGAAAACTAAAAAGCTTACATTTACCATCCTATATTCTAGATTGATTCTGACCTCTATTCAATAATCAGTTATATCTCACTTATATAAACTCCAAATTAAGTGATTTCAAAGCCTATATATCTGTGAGACATATATCTATATTTATTTTTTAACAATTTTCTTTAATTCTCTATAAATTGTGCCAAAAAATTCAAACACAGAATCATACTTAACAGACTCTTCCCTGGTTAGCTAATTTATGACCACTGCTTATTAATCTAACCATATCTCCCTTATATGGAATCCAAATTGAGTGATTTTAGTGCTAAAACATCCGTGAGACATATATCTACATTTTTTATGTTAACCAGTTCTTTTAATTTCCAACCTATTCTTCCCAAAATTTCAAAAATAGAAATTTCCCTAGTTACTCTGAAATCCAATTTTCTTAGCCTAGCCTTTCCTAAAGTTCTAGTTCATCTTTTTATTAAGTCCTCTTCCATTTTTATTCCAAATTTTCACCTAACCAAAGAATTACTCATCTCAACATTTAATTATATTTCTTACTTAATTTAACACATTCCATCCTCCACTTCAAAAGAAAAATAGAATCAAATCATGCATCACTGAGGGTGTTTCCCAACAGAAATTTCTCATGTTCTTCTTCTAAATTTTTAAGGCCATACTTATTTTATCAATCTAATCATATTCCATCAATTTTTTACCACATTCAAATATACATAACAGTAGCATAAAAGTCCTAAATTTTTGCTACCCATAGCCATATCTATGCATAACTTTCCATACCAATCAAAGTATTCAAAACATCCATCACATGCAAGATCAACATGTAACATGATATAGCAACATCCATGGCCAATCATCAAAGTAGCAAATATTGTAAATTTCATCAAAGTTCTAAGATCAAAATCTCATATAAATGTTACAAATTTCAAAACTTTTCTTCAAAAAGAGATATTGTTAAACCTACCTAAAAATCTCCCTAACTCACTTAGTGAATTCTTTTTCTTGTTTCCTCTTGAAGAAAGTAGCAATATTCCTCCCTTCCTTTAACTTTTCCAATAGCTTAAATAAGAGAAGGAGGATGAGTTTTGAACCCCAAGGATGAAGAGAAAAGATGGATTCACTCCTTTCCTCACTCTACCTTGTTTTTATTTTTTCCCTTAACTTTTCTCTCCTTTTCTCACTCTACCTTGCTTTTGTTTTTTCTCTCCCTCACTTGGATGAAATTATAATGTTATAAGGGTTTTACTTAAATAAACTATTAAGTGGTTCACTTTTCATAATCATGGGTCTACCTTATCACAATTAGGATACACTTGGTTATTTTTTGGGGAAAAACAACTCATGTTCTTGTATTCCTCTTCCTTAGTTAAGATATTCATAGCAAAAGGAGATTTGTATTTTAAAAATCATGATAAAATGTTCTTAAGACAAGGGACAAGGTCCCTTAGATTTAAAGATTCATTTTTTTTCTTTTCTCTCACTCAAGTATGATAGGTTTGCCTTTCTAGGTAGAAAATTTCCAACCCTTAAGTCTCCTTTGTTTGGCTGAAATTATTTGTGTAGGACAAAGATATTTTGTCATAATAGCATGTATTATTAGCTACTTGCTAAAATTATGAATGTAGAATATAGATGTTTTGTCCTAATGCCATATGACCTAATATTGATTATTATTATATTATTATTTTCTCACATGGTTCTTATTTTTTCCTCTTGGATTTGGGCTCATTATTGCCTATTTTCTTTGCTTTGGCTAAAATTCTACCTTTCATGGAGAGCTTAGTCACATTTTCATAATTTTTGGGCTATCAATCTAACTTCTATATCCTAATTCAAGTCTATATTTTATCTCTTTCTTGGGCTATCCAATTGGCTTGCTAGAAACTCATGTGAAGTGGAAAAACTCTATATGAAGTGTCCATAGGTGAAAGCCTAATGTATGGGTAGAGATGTTAAACTTAGAAACTCTAGTTTTTGAATTAGGAAAAATTACCCTAATCCAATCTTCTTAAAATTTTAAAACCTTTACTTACTTCCCAAAAATTTATCTTCCTAACCCAAGAATTTTGCTTCTCTTTAGTATGTTATTTCTAATTTTTCCTATTAGGTTTTCTCTCTTTACTTATTCCCTTAAAGTTAGAAATATTTTCTATACATACACATAAGGTGAATAATTTCTAAGGCTTATATTTCTTTAGATATCTAAAAATTATCTAATAATTTTATTTCTTTAATTAAATATTTATGTACCTTTATTAATAAAATAAACGAAATTAGGGATGTTACAAGCATATACATAATTAAACACATATACATAATCAATTTATACAAAGAATCAAGTTAAGGTCAATGTTAAACCAACTTATTCTCATTTTCTTAGATTTCTTCTCTGTCGATTGGCAGTGTTCTTCCCTTCTCCTCCCCCACTAAAATCTCCATATTCACCCCCAAACTCACCCCTTAGAAAGCTTCTCAAGAGAAACAAGGAAGATTGGAGAGATTAATCCATAGGAAAATTTACCTTAGTATTCCTTCCTTGACTTTCTCTTCTCCTTCCTTGGTTGGCCATGCTCTCCTCCCTCTCCCTGTAGCTTAGTCAACTTCTTTGTGAAGTCTATAGGAAAAATATACAAACTTGCTCAAGAAGCCACTAATTCCATGCCAACTATATCCTCCAACCATGTTAAAATTACAAGTTTGCCATCCCTTAAAATCCTAACTAGCCATTGGGTAAGGCTTTTTTTTTTGTTAGTGAAAATTCCAAAATGCTTTAATCACTCTTGAGAAGGGTACTAAGGAACTTTGAAGCTACTCTCTCTACATGTCTTCAACTCACTTCTTGCCACTTGGTTCTAACCCTAAAAGAAGGGAAATTACCATTTTACCCTTATGATTTCTCTTCAAAGATAAGAATTCTCTTCTTCATCTTTTATAAGCATTTACTTAAGAAATAATAAAACTAACTTATTTTGACTCTTCTTGTTATGCTATTTAGTAAAAGATTGAAAATCGAGGGATGTTACATCTGAAAAACTAAAACCGGCAACTATGACCCCATGGTCTCCATAGGATGCCACTTAAACCTATTTCACCTCCTAAAAGAAAAGGTTGGCTTAATGAGAAATGCAGAAGTGGAAGCAATAAAACCAATAATATCTGAACCAATTGGAGTGCTTCACTTTGGGTAAACGCAAAAGGTGATGCTCCAAAGGTCACTTTAGAACTTCCATGGGTTATTTTATCTTTGAGGTACTTTCGTTTTCCCTATTTAATTTTTCATTCACTTACTCCACAACTCAGATGAACACCTTATAAGCACTTTTAGGTCTTAAAAATTTCCTTTTTATTTGTTACAAAAAAATGAATAAGGTAAGTTTAAAAGGGTTACTGGCATGTCTAGTGAATCAATTAGGGATATTTTTTCATGTAATATAACCCAACCCACCTCAACTTGTCCATAACCAACCTAATTTGATAGCTTTGATTCACTAGTTTTGGAGGTCGGGTTCGGTTTAGTTTTTCCAATCTAATAAGTCTTCGGTGGGGTTGAGTTTTTACCTCAACCCGACCAAACCTGACCATTGAATAGCTCTAGTTAGGACCCCTTAGAGGTTCTGACCAGGGAGTACATAGATCCCAAAAATACATAGTTTCTTCCCAAAAAGAACTTTTCTGGTCAGGGAGCGCATTAAATATTTACTTAAACTAGTAGGTCCTTGAGCAGATCCTAAGTTAGCCCCAAAACATTGGTCTTTAACCAAAAATCAAGCTAAAGTGTCCAACCAAAAAATCAAATCCATCAAAGATAAAATAGTCAATCCCACTTGGATTGGATCCTACGCTTGGAAGATGTCCTATGGGCATATTGGACTACATATAAGACACCCATAGGAATGTCCACTTACTGGGTGATATTTGGAAAATCATGTCCTCTCCCGATTGAATTGGAACATAAGGCATATTAGGTTATAAAAAATTTTAATATGAAGATAGATGAGATGAGAGAGCACAGAAAATTGCAATTGCAAAAAATGGAGGAAATTTGAAACAATGCCTATGAAAATGCCATGACTTAAAATTAAGTGTTGTTGGTGTTATTACGACGAAGGATGTCAGTGAAGAACTTTTTCATATTGGATGCTTCATTACTTTTATGTATAGCACCGGTGGTTTGGAATCTACTATATTTAGTTCTGTATATAGGTAGCGTTTGGTTCAGGGGAAATTTTATTTCCAGGAAAGTTATATTCCCAGGAATCTCATTCCCAGGAAAGTAAGATAGATATGTTTGGTTATCACTTACTTTCCTGGGAATATTTATCAAAATTCCCATTAGAATTTTATTCCCATGTTTGGTTGATACAGGATATTCCCAAGAATGTAATATAATTTTACAAAAATATCCTTAAAAAATTTGACTACTTTAATTTACTACTACAACCAATTTCAAATAAGCCCCTTGTGTCTATACTACTCAATCATGAATATTAATTAAAAATTTTATATCCCTGAAGGGCAAATTATTATATTATCAATATAAAATTTCAACACCAATGTTTCTAAAAAAATACTGGACAATATAGAATCAGTATTAAACATCTACCGTTGTTATCATTTTGAACATGCAGCATCAGCTATTATAAACAAGTGCTCTGAGAATTGAATGCAATAGATTACATTGTAAAATTAAAAATAAAATTGACCAGGATATTTTATTAAGTTATGAAAAAATCTCCCATTAAAAAGTCTTCGTTTGGCCAATAAATTATATTTTATATCAATAATTTACAAATGTTTAGTCTTTTTTCTTACGGCTCCTTTTTACAACCCCAGACTATTTAATAGGTACAGGGGAGTTCATGATTGAGATTAATACCCAAAAAAATATAGATTATGATATCGCAAACTTAGGATCCCTATCAACACTTGATACACGAATACCATCAAATGAACTTTGCTTACTATACAGTGTTCAAATATCAGTGTTGTTAACATTTATGCATTCTACCGGTATTGGTGTAGATGGTCAAAATTGCAGACTTCAACGCTTAACTATTCATTTTTTGGTACCATTAGTGCAAGCAACTTTAGTGGTTTTTTTAGGTTCAAAAAAATTTTCTGCAGAGTCTCCCCTATAAAATGGATATTCCCAAAAATACAACAGTTCCAAAACAATCAAATAGAACTATTTACAATTTCTATATATCATTCAATACATAATTCCTATATATCATCCAATACTCATACTCAATCTAAATCAAGACAAATAAAATCAGAACAATATACGTTAATCCAATCGTCAAACCAAAGGCAATATAAGATTTCAGCACCAATACTCAAACTCAATCTAAATCAACTATTGTCTCTTTTACTAGTAGAAGTCCAACATAAGACATGAAAACATAAAAAGCTCAATTAACAATACAGTGCAATTAATGGTTGTTTGTTGCTAAAATTTGTTGCACATAAAGAGCTTTTAACTATGCATCAATAGTAAAGAAGAAGTCTATTACACTTTGATCCTTTGTGATTATAGACCCAGCCTTTATTCTTTCCATATCAGTCAACAGCTCAATCTTCTTCAATTCCTCAAATACTTTTATTCTCCTTTCCGCTCCTTCTTTTTCATGCTTGAAGCACCCAACAAGGTCACCAATGTTGTTTTTGGTGCTCTCATACACTTTTCCTAAATTTTGTATGGTATCTAAAAGTTGAGCAACAACAGCATCATTCCCAGTGGTTCTCTTCCTCTTCCCTCTGCCACTAGATGCAGAATCTTTGCCTCTTGAAGCCCCAATTCCAATGTGAGTAGAATAATGACCAAGAGAGTGTGGAAGTTGTGTCTCAGCCACAGAATCAATTGAAGCCTCATCAATGTCCACATCATTGCCTATAAAAAATGCATTCTTGCATCTCCCTATCCATCGACTCAACTGCATCAGTAGGATCTTCAACATCCATCCTAGTGGATCTATCATTTCCAAACGCCAATGCCAAGTCATCAAAATGAGGAAATGGCTTCTTGAACAAACCTGCAGCATTTGGATGTACCTGTATTCCAAAAGAACAAAAGTTACTATAACATAAATACAAATGATACTACTAAAAATGAGGGGGGCTGGGGGGGAATGCCCCCATAGAATTAGGCGTGTCTTTTTGTGGTAACTGCAGTGACTTAATCAAATCACATCGATGTGATAAACATGAAAAACAAATTTCAAAAAAAAACATTAATACTGTTGAACTCGGTTGTAAAAGTCAACTTTAGATTTGAATTTAAATTTTAATCAAAATAAAAAAATATAAAAATTACATTAATGAAGTTGGGAAGCAATATTGAACTTTGAAAATTCGTTAAGTTATGGTAATTTATTATGTGCTGTTTGTTGAAAAATTATTTAAACCAAAGCAGTGATAGAATGAAACAACATAAAACAGTGAGATAAATTTTTACCTACCAACCTTTGTCTGCATTTGTAGGAAAATTGGTGAGCCAATATATATATATATATATATATATATATATATATATATATATATATATATATATATATATATATATATATATATATATATTTTTTTTTTGTATTAAAAAAATTCTTAAACCTGTAAAAGAATGTAGGATAAATTGACAGACACTGCTTTAGATATAGTTAGAGAAACAAATTGAACCCGATTCTAAGGGGGAGACACCCTGAAGCAAGCCTATTTTTTCATATCGGACACCTTCAAGCAAGAAATTGAAGAATTAGCATCCAACATTCCTTTAAGAAAGAAAATAAAGTTCCTTTAGGATTACATCTTCTGGTCAGCCCTCCTATAAGTCTAAGTTTGCTCTTACTTGGTGATATAAGGGTGCAAAATTGACAATTCTACATCCTTTTCCTTCTCTTTTTGAATTTGGAGAAAGTGCACATTGTAACCTCCCAATTTACGGGCACGTAAAACAAATAAGATATTTTTTTTCAATCAAATATTTACTATAATATGCATAGCATTATTTTTTGTCATAGAAATAAATACATATAGGTTCTCTCAGGTATATATTTTATATAGATCAAGTTATAAATGCCAAAGTAACAATAGAAGTAAAGATCCCGTCTGTGGTATTCAGAGCACACTCTAGAATACAAACACAATATAATTCAAAAATTGTGAGCTTTGGAAGCAACGTAGACTCACCTAGAGAATATGTCACCTAACTGATCACCTATTTACAATATCAGACTCTGTATTCTTATATGAAAAATGTAGAAATATTGTGTAGTGAGTTTGACAACTCAGTGAGTAGATAATACCTTCTATGACCTCTTAGGTTAGCATATGGATGTACTCATATTTTAAAATTTGTTACATAGAAAATACAATTTAGAAGTACATTCATATGGGACCCGTATTTCAAATATTATTAAATCAAATTATATTCATATATCCAAAATGTAACGCCCCCAATTTACAAACACGTGAAACAAATATTTTTTTTCCCGCTATCAGATATTTTTCATAACATGCATAACACTATTCTTTGTCATGAAAATAGATACATATAGGTTCTCTCATGTATATACATTATACAAATCAAGTTATAAATGTCAAAATAACAACAGAAGTAGAGATCCTACCTGTGGTGTTCAGAGCACACTCTAGAATAGATAGTATAATTTAAAACTGTAAGTCTTGAAAGCAACATAGACTCACCCAGAGAATATGTCACCTAACTAATCACCTATCGTAGGATCAGACTCTGTATTCTTATCTGAAAAAATGTAAAAATATCGTGTAGTGAATTTGACAACTCAGTGAGCAGATAATACCTCTTATAACCTCTTAGGTCAGCATATGGATGTACTCATATTTTAAAATTTGTCACTTAGAAAATACAATTGAGAAATACATCCATATAGGACCCGTATTTCAAATATTCTCAAATAAAAGAATATTTAGATATCCAAACCATATTCAGCACGGTATGATCATTAAACAAATGTTGTTATGCTCAGCTGTATAAACTATAGTAAAATAATAAGTTTTTGAGATAAAGTTATAACTTTTAATACGCCCGTCTCACTTGGCAATCTGGCATACTCAATTTAAAATGAACAGCCTCATTCGGCGATTTGGTCAATCCACACACTTAATTCACTCATTTGCTATACGCACAGTGACCAATTGACTACAGTCATAAACGTGATCAGGAAATGTGAGTTCATCACCCATCTGCCTCCTCACATTACCACTGTCACCTGGTTAGAGCGACCCTTCCTTAACTCACCCAGGCTAATAGGGCGTCTCCTACTCGGTACCATTGCAAGCCATACAACCCGTTGATATTCATCCATACATATAAATACATATATAAAAATGCATATTCACCAAATGCAATGTATAATTATCAAGCAACTCATCATGAGCTTTACACTTGTCATTCAATCTTAATCAGCAATTTTATAGTTTTACAAATCAATGCCTCATCCACATAATATTCACTTTATCAAATAATGATAAATACATTTAGAACCACATATTCAATGAGTTTCAAAATCTATTTGCAAAACCACACTCTTCTTGAACTATGTGACAGTTCGTAAGTAAAACAGATATTTTAACATATTTCAAAAATTTATGATAGCATAAATAATTTGTAAACATAACCAATTATACATTTTAAGTTCAAGAAGAGCATGGGATAAATCATAGAAAGAATTATCTACTCACAGGTTAGGGCTCCAGGTTGGACAGCCTAAAATGTAATTTTTCAAGACAAATTATCTACTCACAAGTTTAGAGTGTCTAAAAACATAAGAAATGACCTCGAGAGTTTGGTCAACGCTAGTCACTGTTCACGGCAAAAAATACTATTCATCGTCGGAAAACACTATTCATACCCGTCGGATTTACTGTTCACGATGCACAAAAAGTTGTCAGATGGCTAAAATATTTATATTCCAAGGTTTATCTAGCTTCTTAATCCATCTACAGTGTTAGATTTTCAATTTGAAGCCTCTAAGTAGAAATTTCAGAAGTTAACTTTTTCTAAGGTTTTCTACTTTCGATTTGCGGCGATTTTGCAGTTGATTTGAAAAATTGTTCGGTAAAATCGTAGTATACTCCATCTTGAATCCAGTGGTACCCTTAGTTTTGAGATCGGAAGCCAATCGGCACTCCAGATCTAGAGAAAAAAATAAAAGTTACTATTTCACTATTCATACTATTCATTGATTACTGAAATCGGTTCGCATCCTTCTTTCACGCTTCTGACTCCCCCTCCCCTTTTTCTTTCCTTTTCTTTTTTTTATTATATCTACTTAATAATTAAATATTTAAAATTTGGTATCATTATTTTTATTATATACATATAAATACTAATTTTCATCCTAAAATATCCCAAAAATTTGTAAAAATTTACATTCTTATAAAACTTTAGTTGAACTCTTAAATCATGACTTTTCTTAATAAAAAATTTAATAAAACATCACAAAATAAAATATCTTTTGGATAATAAAAGAAATAATATTTCTAAAATTAAAACAAAAATTTATTAGAGGCAAAAATATAATTATTTTAGGCACAACATAAATCATTTTATTTCAAAATATATTTGTTTATAGCAAAAAATTATTATTTAAAAAAATTTACAGGATATTACATTCTTCTCCCCTTAAGAAATTCGGTCCCAGAATTTTAAACCATCCTATCATATGTAAGGAATGAAGTCAAGGCATAATTCATAGTTACTAACCATATTACTCAAATAATTGGGGATTTTTTTTTTGTATATCATATTTACTTTCTAAGAAATATCTTCACTTGTGTGATTTTTTCTTATAACCTTAACTATAGGGATTTCATTCAACCATAAGTTCTTCACTTGTCAATCAATAATAAACATCGGTTTTTCTTCATAATTAAGCCAAATTCTTGTCCAATTGAATTTCTTAGAATTAGATAACATGAGAAGAATCTAATAGGTACTTCCTTAACATTAATGCAAAAAAGATTTTACCAACATCACTTAATCTTGATGGCAAAGTTAGGCGATATATACTATGCATACTTTGTCCAAGATTTCAAAAGAGCCTATATATTAGAGTTTAACATTTTTCTTCTTTCCAAACCTCATTACCTCTTTTATGGGCGAGTCCTTCAAAAATATTTGGTTACCAACTGATAATTTTTAGTGCTCAACATTCATGGTCCTTATAGACTTTTGGCCTGTATTGAGTTTCTTGTATATCTTTTTCCTAATCAATTTCACTTTATTAACAACATCTTACCATAAGTCTAACTCCACTGAGTCATCTAATAGAAAGTTTGTAACACCTCTTACATAAGGCTTTAAGTCATCCAATAAAATTTTATTATAGGCAAATTCTGTTAAAGGATCTCCCTCCAAACTTGAAAATATACGCTTAAAGCATGCTCTCTAAATTAACATCATCAATTTAGGTCAGTCATATTCTATCTATTTCATGATATTCTAAATTAGATTACAAAAAATTAAACTTATTCAACTCATCCACCTATTAGGAGTCCTACGATGTTTAATGTAAAACCTCAAATAGTACCATTTGTTTGTTGGCCTGATAATTACTTATATAGGCAAGTTCAACTAAGGATAAATGATTTTCTCCAAAATTTCACCAAAATTATATAAAGATACCTAAAGCATAACTTCTAATGTATAAACATATCATTTAGGTTTACTATCAGCTATACTATAATCTAGCTCTTAAAATAATATATTCAATTTTTACTTGCTATCATACCAAACAGTGAAAAATATTTCACTTGTATTTTCTTTTTACCATTATACCAGTACAATTCTTTTATATCTTAGTATATCCTTATTACCTCGGGTTATCCATATTCACAATCTATGGCTTCCTTTGAAATCTCCTTTCTCAACAATTGTTCACACGTGAATTTCCAATCTCAATATAATTCACATCCTAGGTACTAGACTCAACTTAACATGGTATAAACCCTTAACACAAATACCTTGATCGCTTTATATTATTTTCGAACATGGTTCTCAAATTATTCTCCTTTCCCTTCTCAACCACATTAGGTAAAGTTAAGTGTTCTTCATACCTTAATACTCAATCAGTATATACTGTAAACTCATTATTCTTTCTAATTTGCACATAAATTTCCAACTTACACAATTATACATACTTTATGTAATTTTTTTAAAATATGTTCTTTGTTAGCTAAATTCTTTCAAAATCTCCATGCTTTAACCTACTAACCACTTCGACACCATAATAGCTGAGTTTCAAATAAAAGAAATTAACTTTTCTTGTAATGAGGGAAAAGAAATTTAAATTTAATGCCAAACATTAATAAGGGAGAATGCAGTAGAACAGACGAAAAGCATAATAAAGAACGGTGCCAAAATAGAAAGTCAAAAATTTGGACATAGCGTTGAAAGAAAATTAAATTCGGTGGCCGTAATTCTTGAAAATCTATAAACAAAATTCTAGCTATTATTTAGGCAAAAATCGGTGGCCGCAAGTTTTGAATATATATGTCAAAATCTACTTTAAAGTTGTTGGTATTCAGTGGAAAAGAAATATTTCTGAGCTTATAAAAGTTTATGAAAAATAAAGAATACATAGTTTACTGGTAGGATGCAATTGATTGCTTCAAAATAGATGTAATCAATCAACTGTAAAATAAACCAGTCCAAATTAAAAATTCTCAAAATAGCTAATCGACTTAATAATACTGATAGTGGACTAGCAAGAACATTGAGAAAACAACATAAACCATTTGATTGTCCCTCTTCAACAATTTACTTGTTTTCATTTTCACTTTCTTTTTTCAATTACATCTATCACCTATAACTTTCCTACAAGAATCAAGACATCAATACTTCATCAAGGACAATAAGGAAAAGATAAATTTTTGGTGATATCTTAACATATTCTCTTTATGTGCTTAATATGAACCACGATCACAACTACTGTACATATACATGCTTGCCATCTTTTTTGAAATTTTTTACCTTCAATTTAGCTAATATCCACAAATCACTCACATAGTTGTTCTAATTATGTCTGGCCTGTTCGCATAGCTATTGTAAGTATGTCATTCTCTGAGTTCTATAAATGCTCACGTTAGTATTTACCTTCATACTCAAAGTTTGAGTGTGTGCAGCTATAGAGGGAATCACATTTTGCCAATTTGAAAATATTTGTGTCTTTTGTGGTTTCAGTTCTGGAAACGATGGAGAGTATGTGAAAGTAGCACAAAATCTGGGTATGGTGTTGGCCAGAAGAAAACTTCATTTAGTGTATGGTGGAGGTAATCGTGGGTTAATGGAGTGTGTGTCTACAGTTGCACATGTAGGAGGATGTCAAGTTCTAGGTATTATTCCTACAACTCTACCTGCATCAAACATCATAGGAAAAACAATTGGAGAAGAATTTAGAGTAACTTCCATCTATGAGCGCATAGCTAGAATGATGAGCAATGCTGATGCTTTCATTGCCTTACCAGGTAGTTTTGATACTTTAGAAGAGATTTTCCAAATAATCTCTTGGGCATAACTAAATATGCATAACAAACTGATAGGTTTGTTAAATGTTAACCATTTCTTTGATGGTCAGTTGCCTTTTCTTGATCAAGTTGTGGAACAAAGGTTCATCTCACACTCAACACGACGAATTCTCCTCTCAGCTTTAAATGCTGAGAAGTTGATCGATGCTTTACAAGCATATATTCATGTACCTAATCCAATTACAACTCAAGTAGAATGGACAACAGAAAACTGCAGAAAGCACAAATTAAACTTGGATCTTCATTTGTAACTGTAGTAGGACATGACCATTGTTGTACCGCTTCTATTTTCTTAGGGTCAACTTGGATACCATCCTTACCAACCATACTCCCTTAGAGTTGATAAAACTATATTTAAATATTGCTTATAATCCTTTGAACTCTTAGAATATTCTAGTATATCATCAATTAATATAATAATAAATTGATTTAGGGACGACTTAATTATTATTCATTAAATCTATGATTGCAGCTGGGGTATTTGTCAAACTAAATGACATCACCAAGAACTCATAATGCCCATAATGAGTCCTAAATGAAATTTTCTAAATATCTTCTTCCCTTATCCTCAATTAATGATACTCATATCTCAAATCAATTTTTGAAAAAATATTGAGCACCTTGTAACTGGTCAAACAATCATCTATACGAGGTAATGAATTTTTATTCCACACTGTCACCTTTTTCAGCTGTCTATAATCTATGCATAGTCATAATGATCCATCATTATTTTTCACAAATAGGTCTAGAGCACCTCAAGGAGAGTACCAGGGCATATAAATCCCTTGTCTAACAAGTCTTACAACTAATTCTTCAATTCCTTGACTTCAATCGTTACCATTCTATACGGGGGTATAGACACTAGTTGGGTTCTAGGAAGTAAATCAACACCAAATTCTATTTTACATTTCGAGGTAATCCTAACAATTCCTCAGGAATTATATTAGAAAATTCTCTAACCACTGGAACTTGATTTACACTGATATATTTCATATCAACATCTCCCACCACTACCAAATATCCTTGGCACCATTTTGTAATAACTTATAGGCTGCTAAAACAGAGATTAGATTTTTGGGTACCTCACTACGGTCTCCTTGTATCAAGAAAGAAGATTCTCTAGGAATATTGAATTTAATCATCTTCAGATGACATTCTAACATGGCCTGACATGTTGTCAACCAATCTATTTCTAATATCACATCAAAGTCTACAATATCTAGACATTAAGGTAAAACAGATATTATATTCAGAAATGATCATATTTGGCATTTGTCTCAATTTTTTAAATTCTCTGGTACGCCTATCCCTTTCAATTTCAGGCAGTACTTGGCCCATATATACTTCTTAAGATGCCACAATATTCAATCAATCTTATGCTAGAAAATTTAACAAACTTGGGATAGAAAGGAAATTAAAACCCTATAAAATCCCTCAGCAGCACCTGAAGTATAAATATGTCTGACTCATATCCATACTAAAGGTCCTACTAATGAATCCTTTGCTCCGATAGCCACAGAGAAACTTAATGCTTTGATACCAACTTGTAACGCCCTCAATTTACGGACACATGAAACAAACATTTTTTTTCCTATAATTAGATATTTTTCATAACAGGCATAACACTATTCTTTGTCATGGAAATAAATACATATAGGTTCTCTCATGTATATACATTATACAAACTAAGTTATAAATATCAAAGTAACAAAAGAAGCAAAGATCATGCTTGTGGCGTTTAGAGCACACTCTAGAATACAAACACAGTATAATTCAAAATTGTGAGCTTTGAAAGCAACGTAGACTCACCCAGAGAATATGTCACCTATTTGCAAGATCAGACTATGTATTATTATCTAAAAAATGTGAAAATATCGTGTAGTGAGTTTGACAACTCAGTGAGCAGATAATACCTCTTATGACCTCTTAGGTTAGCATATAGATGTACTCATGTTTTAAAATTTGTCACTTAGAAAATACAGTTCAGAAGTACATCCATATGGGACCCATATTTCAAATATTCTCAAATAAAATAATATTCAGATATCCAAACCATATTCAGCACGGTATGATTATTAAACAAAGGTTGTTATGCTCAGTTGTATAAACTATAGTAAAATAATAAACTTTTGAGATAAAGTTATAACTTTTAATACACTAGCCTACTCGGCGATTTGGCATACTCAATTTAAAATGACCTGTCTCATTCGACGATCTGGTCAACCCAATTTAAAATAACCTACCTCATTTGGCAATATGGTCAACCCACACACTCATTTCACTCATTTGCTATACACATAGTGACCGATCAATTACAGTCACAATTGTGATAAGGAAATGTGAGTTCATCACCCATCTACCTCCTTACATTACCACTGTCACCCGGTTGGAGAGGCCCTCCCTTGGCTTACTTAGGCTAATAGGGCGTCCCTTACTCAGTACTGTCACAAGCCATACAACCCGTCGATATTCATCTATACATATATATATATATATATATATATATATGTATGTATATTCATCAAATGCAATGTATAATTATCAAGCAACTCGTCATGAGATTTAGCTTACCATTTAATCATAATCAGTAACTTTATAGTTTTACAGATTAATGCCTCATGCACGTAATATTCACTTTATCAAATAATGATAAATATTTAGAACTACATATTCAATAATTTTCAAAATATATTTGTAAAACCATACTCTTCTTGAACTATGTGCCAATTCGTAAGTAAAACAGATATTTTAACACATTTCAGAAACTTATGATAGCATAAATAATTTGTAAATAGAACAAATTATATATTTTAAGTTCAAGAAGAGCATGGAGTAAATCATAGAAAGAATTATCTACTCACAAAGTCAGGGCTCCAGGTTGGATAACCCTAAAAATATTTTTCTAAGTCAAATTTGATCAAATAGATCTCAAAAACTAGTCTGGAGGGTCTAAAAACCTAAAAAATGACTTCGAAATCGCAAAATTTGACCTTCAGGAGTTTGGTCAACACCAGTCAACTAATGGGGAACTATTCACCGCCAGAATCACTATTCATGCTGGTCAGATTTACTATTCACGACGGACAAAAAGTTGTCAAATGGCTGAAAAATTTTATATTCTAAGATTTATTTATCTCCTAAATCCATTAACGGCGTCAAATTTTCAATTTGAGAATTCTAAATAAGAGTTTTAGAATTTACCTTTTTCTAAGATTTTTTACTTCCGATCTATCGCGATTCTACAGTTGATTTGAAAAATCATTCGGTCAATATCGTAGTACTCTTCGTCCTAAATCTAGTGATACCTTTAGTTTTGAAATTAGAGGCTCAAAAGTACTCTAAATTTAGAGGGAAAAAATGGAGAGAAGAACACTATTCATATACGAATATTTGCATATTCTCTTTTTCTGCATCTCCTCCTCCCCCTTTTTCTTTCTTCTTTTTTTTACTTATTATTATTTAATAATTAAATATTTAAAATTTATTTTTTTATTATATATATAATATTATTATTTTTCAACCTAAAGTATCCCAAAAATTTCTAAAAATTTATATTCTTGCAAACTTTAATTGAACTCTTAAATCATGATTTTCTTAATAAAAAATTTAATAAAACAAATCATAATATAAAATAACTCCATGCATATTAAAAGAAAGAAATTATAAAAATTAAATAAAATTTATTTAAAGCCAAAAATAATTATTTTAAGAGAAACAAAATCATTTTAATTAAAAGTGTATTTACTTTTAGCAAAACATAATCATTTAAAATAAAAATATGTTTGTTTATAGAAACAAATTATTATTTAAAAATTACGGGATATTACACACATTGTCACATTGTTGTATTGGTGCAATTGCACTTTCCCCCATTTTCTTTCAATTTGAGCAATGTCCTCCCTTATCTTTTTTTTTTCAACTTACCATCCAGCACTGAGGTCAAGTGTAAAATCTGAGGGAAAATATCGAAACTGTCCCTATTTTAAAAATGAAAATGATATTTTTCTTTTAAGAAAATAATAACTATCCTTTTTAAAAAATAAAAATTAAGAAATTCATATTTTCTTTTAAAAAATCAATTACATAATTTTTAAACAAAATTCCTTTCTCTGTTTGCATCTACGAGCCTTTGTGTTCCTCTTCCTTCGCGACATAAGATCTTCCTCTACTCTTCAAAGCTCTACCCACCACCGACAAGCGACTTCACCGTGAGCATCCTAATAGTATCTGACAGCTACCCTTTTTCCTAAGTCTTTTGCTACTTCATGAGTTCCTCTTGAACCCAGCAGTCACGAGTTTGGCCGTCATCGGAGGAACCACCACGAGCAATCCAATGCAAATAGGTAACCCGCGATGACACCTCCTTTGCAAGCACCTTAGTCTCGAAGACACCTTCTGATTGAGCCATTATTGTACTCTTAGTCAAAGGTAAATGTTTTCTCTTCTCCTAATGCATTTTTAAATTTTTGCCAAAAAAATTTTTATCCTAGTACAATTCCCTTCTTGGTTATTCTACTATTTCAACTTGAAAGAGAAAAAGGGTGGAAGATGACTTGAAATGATTCACAAGAAAAAATGCTGGAAGAGTTAAGATTCTGAATTATACTATCTTGAAAACTCTATTGAATATTAAATCATTAGATTATTGTTTGATGTAGAACAAGTCAAGAGGGAAATTTTGGATTTTTTGATGTTTATGATTGAATTAATTGAGCGATATGGATTTAGTTGGTGTAGTATTTATGCCTTAGACTGCCAAATTAGATTGCATTTACATATTTGAGCTATATTTAATTATTGATGTCATTATAAACAATGGAAAAAAAATTCATTGAGATCCCATCTAATGGCACTTGCAATATGTGCTATATTTAACAATGACGTTTAGACTAAGCCTTGGCTACAGGTTTTGAAAATAGTATAATGGTATACTATTCTTTCTACTAGAGCATTCTTAGATGTTGTGCAATACTTCATAAATCATTTGAAGTTTTTAACACCTTTGATAATCTAATGTTTATGGTTGCATTAATTGACAAATATGAACTTAGTTTGTGGGTGGCATTTCTACTTTAAACTACCAAATTATGGTGGAAAATTGCACAAGGGCTTTGAGTTAAGTTATATTTAGCTATCATAGTCATTTTTCTGATGGCAATTGCAGCAAGAGCTTTGAGATATATTCAACTATGATACTTAAACTAAACCTTGGCTGCACGTTTTGAAGATGATATAGTGGTATGCTTTTCTTTCTACAAAAAAGGGCATTCTTATGCGTGCTGTACTTTATAAATAATTTGGAGTTTCAAACACTTTTGATATATATATACATATATATATATGTATATATATACATATATACATGTATATATATACATATATACATGTATATATATACATATATACATGTATATATATGTATATATATATATATATTTGATTGTATTGTTAAGGCTATGGTAATTCTGAATAGAGAATATTAATTGAGAAATATGGATTTGGCTGGTGGGTGGTATTTTTGCTATAAACTACCAAATGATGCTGGGAAGTTGTGCAAGGGCTTTGAGTTACATTCAACTACAGTAATCATTATAAATTATGAGAAAAAATTCTTTCAGACTATATCTGATGGTAGTGTTAATAAAGGCTTTGTTATGCAATACATCAAGTTTATTTGTCTGCCTGCATATTTTTCCTGCTGTTTATTAGTCTATTCAAATGGAATGGCATATTTATTTGTCTACCTGCATGCTTTCTCTGCCTAACAAGGAGTCACTTTATATACTCTCATATACTTAAAAGCTTTATGATAAGCTTTGATTTGTTGTAATTTTTTTTTTTTGCAAAATTGAGGCACTGAATTATGTCGTGAGATTCAAGTCATTAGAGTTCTAGAAACTTCTAGGAAAGTATTGTTATGTGTGTTTGTGGCCAAGAAGCTTGTCAACTTACTTCTTTCACCAATGACAACATTGGAAGGAGATTCTTAACATATACTAATTATAAGTCTACGAGAAGATGTGATTTCTTCAAATGGATAGATCCACCGATGTGTAAATGTCGTGTGTGTTTTATAAATAACCGCAAGCGCATGGCGTAGTTGTAGCTAGTCCGGCGAGTACAGGTCGTATCCCACAGAGAACAATGGTCAATTACTAGACCTCTACAAAATATGCTAGCTAAATCAATGCAATTCAATGAGAGACTGTGTCACAAATAAGTAAATAAATAATTCAATTAACAAAAGCCTAGGGTTATGGTTTACCACATTTATGATATTCAATAATCAATATGCACCTCTAATTGTAATTATCTAGCTAATTAGGGATGGTTTAGCCTTAATTAACTAATAACCTCTTTTAAGCATTATTAATCGTACTTAGGTTAATCCAATTGCCTATTTTCGTGGTTATTAATTCAACCTAGATCCATTAAGTTCTATACCAACCATGGAATTCAATTAATCAATTTTCTCGTGCCCACTAATTGATTCAATTTCTAGAGAACTTTAAACTACTTTCATGAATAAGATATCCCTAATTAACTATTAGATTCCGGTATTAACTTTCACCTTTCAGCCCATCAGTTAATAACCTAAGACGTGATAGATTGGTGATTAGGCATTCTATCAACTCTTAAACATGCGCATAATAGCTAATCCTAATTAACCATGGATAATATAATTAGGGTTCCAACATTCAATTAACACAATGTATCATCACATCATAAGTGGATTTACTGAATCCCTAGATCAAATCTACTCAAGCATAATAGAAACAGAAAACAAAATAATATTTATTAAGTAAATCATAATAGTTCAATATAAACCAGGAAAGAAGAGTAGAAGTAGAGATGGAAGTAAAGTAGAAAGATAAAACCTGGATGTAGTAGATAAAATAGGAATACAAACTTGAATTGCTATAAATTCTACTTTAAGAACATAAATTAATCACTAATCCTACTCTAAACCTAATCTTAAAACTGAGTAAAAGTAGGTCTCTATGAGTCTTGATGTCTTTGGTTGCATTTCCCCCTCAATATATATCACTTTGGTTGCTGAAAAACCTTAAAAAATACATAGTGTATGGGCACAAAGCACAGTTGTGCTTTATACTGGAAATCTGGGAAAAATCAAATTCTCTGCACAAAGCATGGCCTAGTCGTGCTTTATGCAACACTAAGCATGGCCTGGACGTGCTTGAGGCTATCAAGCTCATTTCTTATCAATTTCTTTTGAGTTGCCTCCTTACTTCCTCCTCAACATGTTTCAAGTCCATATGGCTCCTCACATGAGTGTTTTCCCTTGCTTCTTGACCTCTTTTGCTCATCTACAAATATAAAACAAACCAAAGCAGTATCCAAAGCAAACCATAACCAAAAGCAGGGAAATAATCACAAGTTTACTATTAATTGGGGGATAAAATAAAACCATTAACCACTCATTTTTTCTCTTTATCAACTCCCCCATGCTTAAACCTTTGCTTATCCTCAAGCAAATAAAATGACATATCAAACAGAAGGGAGATGATGCATACAAATTTCATATGACAGAAAAATGTACTACAGGTAATTCTTCACTCAATCAATATGAATACAACAGAAATATTAATAGACATTTATCAATTAGTCTCCATTCTTCTAAAACTAAACCCAAATTCTCTTATTATATGCCTACTTTCATTTATACCCTTGATTGTATATGTAACAACTTTTTTATTTATTTATTATTATTATAAAATATAAAGTTTACATACATGTCATTAATCAAAACATATGTACAATATATCAAACACATAAAAATCTACATCTTATTTATTCTAGTTGACCAATTCCGAAGATACAGGTGCAGGTGGTTGCACCTTCACTGGGATCTAAGCCAACTCGACCACAAATATTTTATTTGCTTCTGGGATCTGCCCAACATAAAGTACTCGATCCAACGTACACTAAAAGTTAAAGCCATAGAAAAAGCTGCATAACTAATTTTCTAAACATGATATGGAAATATAGTGAGAATTAAATCACAGTAAGTTCAACAATAAATCATCATCAATATAGCTCATCACGTCATGTTCAGCTGTATAAACTACAGCAAATATCTTTGGTCACATAAATGCACTATATCTATGCACATGAGAATCGTACAGTAATGACATGTATGACAGGATTAATTATTTTTAGAATATTATATGATGACTATCAATTTATTCTCATATCAAGCTACCCCGGTCAGGGTAAGTATTATCTACTCTCCGGTACGGGCTTTTCTCGCTCCATCTGACATGGCCCACTTTCTATTTCTTTTCTCATTAACATGATCATAACCGTTGGTAAGGTGTCCCCTACTGGTGCACCACACGGATTGCCATGTGACCGTGCTCATTTCTTTTCTTTTCACAATGATGTCAAAAATATGTTTTCAATAACAAGTATGTTCAACAAAATATAACTATTACCAAAAATCATTGGTAATCATACCATGAACATAACCATTTCAAATATCACGTTATAAAATATTTCCATGTCAAAATTTCACACTTAAGATGGTAAGAAGTTCATACAATGGCAATAGCTATGTCATATACTAGTCATTTATTATTTTCATTTATAAGATTCTTCTTCTTTTTAAAATATTAATTTTATTTCTTTATTTTCTAGATGCAGGTTTTCATCCTATCTAACCTTCTCTTACTAATCAGAGCATAACCCTCTCAATGTAACTCCGAGTTAGGTGATCTTGATATCCATTTAAAGACAAAACAATTATCTAAAACTCTTATGTTGAACAGTTGAACGAAATATTAAGAAATCATGGTGATATTACTCCCTCAAAGAACATGTTATTTCTTCTCAGGTAGGTTTTGACCTCTACCAACTAATCTGTCCATATCTCCCTCATAATAATTCCAAATTAAGTGATTCCAGTGGCTAAAACTCTGTGACACATATAGCTACAAATCTTATGTTAAACATTTATTTTAATTCCCTACAGAATGTTCCCAAAAATTAAAACACAAAAGCTATCCTAACATGTTCTTCCCTGATTAACCATTTTCTGACCATTGCTTACTAATCGGACCATATCTACCTCATATGGACTCCAAATTGAGTGATTCCAGTGGCTAAACATCCGTGACACATATATCTATAATTATTATGTTAAACAATTATTTTAATGCCCTACAAAAATTAAAACACAGAAGATATCCTAACATGTTCTTCCCTGATTAACCATTTTCTGACCTTTGCTTACTAATCAGACCATTCTACCTCATATGGACTCCAAATTGTGTGATTCCAGTGGGTAAAAATTCGTGAGACATACATCTACATTTTATATGTTAACCATTTATTTAAATTCCTTACCAATTCTTTCCATTATTTTAAAAACAGAAGCACAAAAGTTTGCCACCCATTGCCATACCTATGCAGAACAATCTACACCAACCTAAGTATTCAAACATACATCACATGCAAGATCAATATGTAACATGATATAGCAACATCCATGACCAATCATTAAAGTTCTAAGATCAAAATCTAATATAAATATTTCAAGTTTCAAAACTTTTCTTCAAAAAGAAATATTGTTAAACTTACTTGGAGCACTTAGTCCTCTAGACTTCTCCTTCCTCTTTCTTCCTTTCTTTCTATCCTTTCCTCACTCTACCTTGCTTCTATTTTTCCTCTCCCTCACTTAGAAGAAAATTCTAATGTTGTAAGGGTGGGTTTTGCTTAAATAGATCATAAAATAATTCACCTTTCATGATCATGGGTCTACCTTATCACAATCAGGATACACTTGGTTGAATTTTTGGAAAACAAACAACTTATGTTCTTGTCTTCCTCTTCCTTAGTCAAGATATGCATAGCAAAAGGAGATTTGTATTTTGAAAATTATGATAATATGTTTCTAAGATAAGGGACAAGGTCCCTTTGATTTAGGGATTCATTTCCTTTTTCTTTTGTCTTAATCAAGTATGATAGGTTTGCCTTTTTAGGTGGCAAAATTCTAGCCCTTGAATCTCCATTATTTGATTGAAATTATTTGTGTGGGATAGGAATGTTTTGTCCTACTGTCATGTATTATCATACTACTTGCTAAAATTATGAGTGTAGGATATAGATGTTTTGTCCTAAAGCCTTGTATTATCATACCACTTGCTAAAATTATGAATGTAGGATATCACACCACTTGCTAAATTTTTGTCTTAATGCCATGTCACCTAATCTTGATTACACCATTATTTCATCACTTTAATTTTATTTTTATTTTTATTTTTCCTCTTGGGTTTGGGCTCATTCTTGCCCATTTTCTTTACTTTGGTTAAAATTCTACCTTTCATAATGGGCTTGGTCACATTTTCATGATTTTTGGGCTACCGGTCCAATTCCTAAATCCTAGTCCAAGTTTATGTTTTATTTCTTCATTGGGCTATCCTATTGGCTTGCTAAAAACTCATGTGAAGTAGAAAAACTCTATATGAAGTGTCCATAGGTGAAAGCCCAATTTATGGGTGGAGATACTAAACTTAGTAACTTTTGCTCTTAAATTAAGAAAAATTACCCTAATCCAATCTTCTTGAAATTTTAAGACCTTTACTTACTTCACAAAAATTTATCTTCCTTGCCTAAGAATTTCACCTTTCTTTAGCATGCTGCATTCTAATATTTCCTCTTAGGTTTTCTTTCTTTACCTATTCCATTAATATTAGAACATTTTTATAGATACACGTAAGATGAAGAATTTCTAAGGATTATATTCCTTCGATATCTAAAAATTGTCTAATAAATTTTATTTCCTTAATTAAATATTTATGTACATTTATCAATAAAAGAAATGAAATTAGGGATGTTACTTTGAATACTCTTGTACTTTTATTAATACATAAAACAAAATTAGGGATATTATAGTATACATCAAATTGATTTTTAAACACTCAAGTAGGTCACCTCATCCTTTAGATCTCCCTATGTTTCCTTACCCTTATTTCTATTTTTCTCACTCCAATTCTTTTAATTTTAGTCATTTTTTTCTTTCCTTTATTTCATTCATTTTTTTATAGAAATATACAGTGAGTGCATTTTATGCTCCATCTCACTAGGGTAAAGGCAGCTAGGTACTCATACTAAGGCCTTTTTGGTGCCTTGACGGGGTACTCAGTGAAAACTTTTTGGGGTTTGCATTCCCTCATTTTTCAACTCTCCCTACTTTCACACTCTCATAGTGTTAAAATCAATAATAGCATATAATTCACAGCACAATAAGAGAAATATTTTTCAAAAAATTAGAGGTTCAATACTAGAAGAGAGAAATTAAGATGATAAATACCTATTTCATATTCTATTGTGCATCACACGTTCATGAGTTAAAATTACCCTATATTACGTCAATCTATCTCTAAAATAGTAAACTATGATATTATGCAATGAAATAAGAGAGATGCATTATATACAGTATATACATGCAAGAGACAACTAAATTAGCTAGTGAAAATAAAAATTTAGCCAATGAACAGAAATTCAACCAGTGAAAACCAAAAGCCTAAAGTCTAGTCCCCTATGCTTAAATTTGACATTGTCCTCAATGTCAGGAACAATGAAAGTGCAGGCAAAGAAAGAGGTAACTTACTTGCTCACTGGTCGTCTAGAGGAGGAGGTGGAGGGTTCTGACTCAGGTGCCAGTTATACCATCCATTCATCATTCCCTACATGATTTGGATTGAATCTTAGATTGCATGCAGGGTGGTCCTTTGTGCTATTTGTTCCTCCTCTATTTGGCGAAGTCGTGAGGAGATAGAATGTTGGTCCTCTTGCAGCACATGGGAAAGACCTACTGTGTCAGTGAAGTGGGTAGAGGGTGGGGGTGGTAGAGACAAAAATAGCTCAAGGGGGATGTCATCCCCCTTAGAATCATCATCACCCTCTCTACCTCTCTTCTAGGGGATATATCCAATTATCTCCATTAGTAACTGTTGTCCTAGTAGGGTTAGGGAGGTGAAAGATATTATAGCCACAGAGATACAGCCAATAATCGGCATTCCTTCTAACAATTAATTTCATATGCAGACAGGATTCTAAATCTATCATGCTACTGCCAACTATTGGTTGCAAATCTTGAAGATTTTCCTCAAATCCTAACCCTCTAGCTATTGCAGTTACTAAACCCCCTATTATCACTTTTCCATTCATGGCATTACCTACCCTAGCCATCTGTTAGGCCATGAAGGCACCGGTATCTACCTTATGACCATTTATCATGGCTCAAAGAAAATAAAGCTCTCTTTTATTTGTAACCCCATCACTTTCAGCTCTACCAAAAATGGTATAAGCCATCAGGCACTGTAAATATTTAAAAGTGGGATTACAAATAAAAAAGGCTTTTGAACTCGATGCATCATATTGCCCCCCAACAAAAATAGAGTTCCAAAAATGTTGAGCAAGAAAACTTGAGGGAACTTATTTATCTCCCCTGAGAAGCAATCTGAATAATGCATTAAATTAAGCCAAGGATAAATTAAATGTATAGTCAAATAATCTAAAGTTCATGCAGCCCTACTCGACATCGGGACCCCAAAACAGGACCACATTAATTGAACTGGAAAACTCTAAGGTAGTTCTGGCATAGGCTGGGTAACGTAATCCAATGAATATATTCCACCCAATCTGATCAATGAGGTAGCGGACGTCGGTTAAAAGACCTAACCTGTCCAAACACTCCTCATCCATGTACCAGGTACTCAGCATTCCCCGTTTAACTAGAGTATCGTATCGTGTTCGTTGATTATCATCAATAAACAAGATACCATAATCATTTATTTGATGAGGAGGTTGTGATAGTCTTTAAATTCATCCTCTACCTTGTTACTGGGATCGGGACGAAGATTGGCCAATTCTGGCTCTTTTAGGGTCCATTTATAATGATATGCAATCAAGTGTAAAAGGGGAGTAGGATGTGCAGGGCCAAAAGCCAATTAACAATGAATAAGACTAGAATAAGGGAATGTGAGACTATCAAATATCAAATGCTTAGAAAGACCAGTGCCACATGCAAGAGAAACAAAGAGCAGCAAATTCTAATCTAGCAACAATCAAAAAATTCAATAATGATGCAATTCAAATTCTACAAAAGTTCTTGCCAAAAACAATCTGACTAACCCCATGTAGATAAACCATCCAGCAAGTCTAACAATGGGAAGGGAATTCTAATTCAGAAAAGTAAAGCAATCCAATATTGTCAGCAAGCAGGAAATTCTAATCCAAATAATAAACCACAAGTTCAAATAATTAGAATTACCTGGATGGAAGCATGATGGAGATGATGCAGCAGAGAATGTTCCACAAGTTGATGCAAGCAAATGGGATTCGAGAGTATAGAAGCAGGGTGTAACAACTCTATTTATGTAAATGTAAAAAAAAAAAATTATATTTGTAAAAATTCCATGAAGTTATTACTACTTTAATTCTAACCACTTAACTCGTAATAATAATCACTTTAACCAAGCATAATTATTATTAACAGTGATACAATATTGAGTTTCCATACACACCATTATTTTACAAACTACACACCATTATTTTACAAACATTTGTACAAAGATACATATTAGCTTTAATCATCTATGTCGACTACTTCCAGGGACACTGGTGTGGGTGGCACGTCCACCGGAATCTCAGTCACATCTACGACAGATACATCTGAAATAACTGGAAGGTGCCCAACATATCAAACACATAGATATTTACATCTTGTTTATTTTGGTTGACCAATTTCGGAGATACAGGTGCAGGTGGTTGCACCTTCACCAGGATCTGAACCAACTCGACCCCAAACATCTTATTTGACCAATTATGTAACAACTCCATTTATGTAAATGTAAAAAAAAAAATTTATATTTGTAAAAATTCCATGAAGTTATTACTACTTTAATTCTAACCACTTAACTCATAATAATAATCACTTTAACCAAGCATAATTATTATTAACAGTGATACAATACTGAGTTTCCAAACACACCATTATTTTACAAACATTTGTACAAAGATACATATTAGCTTTAATCATCTATGTGGAATACTTCCGGGGACACTGGTGCGGGTGGCACATCCACCGGAATCTCAGTCACATCTACGACAGATACATTTGAAATAACTGGATGTTGCCCAAGGTAGGGCACCTCGATCCAACGTACAGAAATATTAAGTGTCATAGAGAAAATCTGTATATTTATTTTTCTGAACATGATATGGAAATATAGTAAGAATTAAATTCCAGTAAGTTCAACAATAAATTATAATTTACCATCATTATAGTTCATCATGTCATGTTCAGCTATATAAACTACAGAAAATATATTTGGTCACATGAATGCATTACATCTATGCACATAAGAATCATACAGTACTGATATGTATGACATGATTAACTATTTTCAGACTATCATATGATGGCCATCAACTTATTCTCATTTCAAGCTACCCCAGTCAGGGTGAGTATCCTCTACTCTCCGGTACGAGCTTTTCTTGCTCCGTCCGACATGGCCTACTTTCTCTTTCTTTTCTCATTAACATGATCATAACCGTTGGTAGGGCGTCCCCTACTGGTGCACCACACAGATTGCTATGTGACTGTGCTCATTTCTTTTCTTTTCACAATGATAGCCAAAAATATGCTTTCAATAACAAGTATGTTCATCAAAATATAATTATTACCAAAAATTATTGGTAATCATGCCATGAACATAACCATTTCAAATATCACTTTATAAAATATTTCCATGTCAAAATTTCACACTTAAGATGGTAAGAAGTTCATACAATGGCAATGGCTATGGCTATACTAGTCATTTATTAAGATTCATCTTCTTTTTTAAATACTAATTTTATTTCTTTACTTTCTTGATGCAGGTTTTCATCCTATCTAACCTTCTCTTACTAATCAGAGCATAACTCCCTCAATTTAACTCTGATGTAGGTGTTCTTGGTGTCAATTTCAAGATAAAACAATTATCTAAAACTATTATGTTGAACATTGTAGCGAAATATCAAGAAATAAAGGTGATATTACTCCCTAAATGTATAGATTCTTTCTTCTCGGATAGGTTCTGACCTCTACCTACTAATCGGACCATATCTACCCCATATGGACTCCAACTTGAGTGATTCCAATGGCTAAAACGCCGTGACACACATATCTATAATTCTTATGTTAACCATTTATTTTAATTTCATACAAATAATTCCCAAAAATTAAAATACAGAAGCTGTCCTAACATATTCTTCCCTAATCAACCATTTTCTGACATTCGACTACTAATAAGCTCATATCTTCCTCATATGGACTCCACATTGAATGATTCCAGTGGCTAAAAATCCATGCACACATAGCTATAATTCTTAGGTTAACCATTTATTTTAATTCCATACAGATAAGTCCCAGAAATTAAAATACATAACTGTCCTAACTTATTCTTCCCTGATGAACCATTTTCTGACCTTTGACTACTAATCGGACCATATCTACCTCATATGGACTCAAACTTGAATGATTCCAGTGGTTTCAAATCCATGACACATATATCTTTAATTCTTATGTTAACCATGTATTTTAATTCCCAACAGATAATTCCCAGAAATTAAAACACAGAAGCTATCCTAACATATTCTTCCCTGATGAACCATTTTCTGACCTTTGCTTACTAATCAGACCATATCTACTACATATGGACTCCAAATTGAATGATTCCAGTGGCTAAAAATCCATAACACACATAGCGATAATTCTTATGTTAACCATTTATTTTTAATTCCATACAGATAATTCCCAGAAATTAAAATACAGAAGAAGTCCTAACATATTCTTCCCTGATGAACCATTTTCTGACCTTTGACTACTAATCGGACCATATCTACCTCATATGGACTCCAAATTGCATGATTCTAGTGGCTACAAATCCGTGACACATATATCTTTAATTCTTATGTTAACCATTTATTTTAATTCCTTATAGATTGTTCCCAAAAATTAAAACACCGAAGCTAAAAATTATGCCACCCATAGCCATACCCATGCAGAACTATCTACACCAACCTAAGTATTCAAACATACATCACATGCAAGATCAATATGTAACATGATATAGCAACATCATGACCAATCATAAAAGTTCTAAGATCAAAATCTTATATAAATATTATAAGTTTCAATAGCAGCATAACTTTGTTTTTGCCATAGTAGGAAATGGCACCACCAAGGAGTAATCCAGCAACCAATGCAGAGGAAACCCTGCACAACCTGGCCACGGCAATTTGAGACCAAGTCATGACCACCAACCAAATTTTACAATATCTCCAGAATGCTAATAACCCAAATGGTGAGAATGGTGCTAACAACCGGATGGCTGGAAAAGATAATGGCATATCCGAGTTCTTGAGGACTAGACCACCTTGTTTCCAAGGTGGCTATGACCCAACGGTATCCGAAAGGTGGAATAGGGAATTAGAAAAAATCTTTGAAGTGATGAGTTGTACTGAAGAGCAGTAAATTATTTTTGCTGCATATATGTTAAAGGATGAAGCAGAATACTGGTGGCGTGGAGCTAGAGAACTTTTAGCTCATCAGGGAAGACAGATCACCTGGCAAGTGTTCAAGGACATTTTTTTTCAAAAGTACTTTCCAAGTACTGTACGGGCAGAGAACGAGATCGAATTTCTCCAACTCAGGCAAGGCAGGATGACCGTGGACCAGTATATCGCAAGGTTCGAGGAGCTGTCTAAGTTCTCCTCTTATCTGTGATATAATCCAGGTGAAGCATGAAAGGCGGTTAAGTTTGAAGCAGGACTAAACCCGGAGATAAAGAATGTTGTTATAGCTATAGAGATCAGGGAGTTTGTACCTCTGATAAATAAATGCAGACTCCTGGAAAAGAGTTTAAAGGCAGTGTAGGACGAAAAGCAAAGGCAAAACCTATGGATACACTTGGTTGAATTTTTGGAAAACAAACAACTTATGTTCTTGTCTTCCTCTTCCTTAGTCAAGATATGCATAGGAAAAGGAGATTTGTATTTTGAAAATTATGATGATATGTTCTTAAGATAAGGGACAAGGTCCCTTTGATTTAGAGATTCTTTTCCATTTTCTTTTGTCTTAAACAAGTATGATAGGTTTGCCTTTTTAGGTGGCAAATTTCTAGCCCTTGAATCTCCATTATTTGGTTGATATTATTTGTGTGGGATAGGAATATTTTGTCCTAATTCCATGTATTATCATACCACTTGCTAGAATTATTAGTGTAGGATATATATGTTTTTTTCCTAGAGCCTTGTATTATCATGCCACTTGCCAAAATGATGAATGTAGAATCACACCACTTGCTAAATTTTTTTCTTAATGCCATGTAACCTAATCTTTATTATTACATTATTATATCATCACCTAATTTATTTTATTTTATTTTTTCTCTTGGATTTGGGCTTATTCCTACCCATTTTCTTTGCTTTGGATAAAATTCTACCTTTCTTGGAGGGCTTGGTCACATTTTCATAATTTTTGGGCTATTGGTCCAATTACTATATCCTAATCCAAGTCTATGTTTTATTTCTTGCTTAGGTTATCCAATGGCTTGCTAGAAACTTATATGAAGTGCAAAAAACTCTATATGAAGTGTCCATAGGTAAAAGCCCAATGTATGGGTAAAGATTTTAAACTTAGTAACTCTAGTTCTTGAATTAGGAAAAATTACCCTAATTCAATGTTCTTGAAATTTTAAGACATTTACTTGTTTCTAAAAATTTATCTTCCTTAACCAAGAATTTTGCATCTCTTTAGTATGTTATTTCTAATTTCTTTCCTATTAGGTTTTCTGTAACAACTCCATTTATGTAATTTTTTTTTTAAAATACCATGAAGTTATTACCTCGTTACAACTTAACTCAATATAACATTTATTTAATTTATACAATACTGAGTTTCCATACACACTATTATTTTACAAACTACACACTATTATTTTACAAACATTTGTACAAAGATACATATTAGTTCTAATCATCTATATCGACTAGTTCCGGGGACACTGGTTCGGGTGGCACGTCCACCGGAATCTCAGTTACATCTACGACAGTTACATCAGAAATAACTGGAAGTTGCCCAAGGTAGGGCACCTCGATCCAACGTACAGAGATAATAAGTGTCATAGAGAATATCTGCATATTTATTCTTCTGAACATGATATGGAAATATAGTGAGAATTAAATCCCAGTAAGTTCAACAATAAATCATAATTTACCATCAATATAGTTCATCACGTCATGTTCAGCTGTATAAACTACAGAAAATATCTTTAGGTCATATGAATGCACTTTATCATGCACATGAAAATTATACAGTTATGACATGTATGGCATGAATAACTATTTTTTGAATTTCATATGATGGCTATCCACTTATTCTTACTTCAAGCTACCCCGGTCAGGGTGAGTATTCTCTACTTTTCGGTACGGGCTTATCTCGCTCCGTCCGACATGGCACACTTTCTCTTTCTTTTCTTATTAACATGATCATAACCGTTGGTAGGGCGTCCCCTACTGGTGCACCACACGGATTGCCATGTGACCGTGCTCATTTCTTTTCTTTTCACAATGATAGCCAAAAATATGCTTTCAATAACAAGTATGTTCATCAAAATATAACTATTACCATAAATCATTGGTAATCATGCCATGAATATAACCATTTAAAATATCACTTTATAAAACATTTCCATGTCAAAATTCCATACTAATACCTTAGTAACTGGATAGTAATTGTAGTCTGTAAACAGCGCACCAGAAAAGTTCCCAGGAAAGAGAGGTGGGTCACTAATGGACACGCTTAAGTACCATGTCTTTCCTTGCCAAAGCTTTCCTTAGACATGCACTTTTCACAAATCACAATTTTGTTTTCCAGTAACTAGAATAATTCTTTTCTGATGTGAAAATACTGCAACCACGGAGCATACTAAGATTTTTCAAATAAAACCGGCACTTTCAAAACTTCTTGTAAATTTATATGAGTACTAGGGTAAATTCCATGTTAAAAATTACACACTTAAAATGGTAGTAAGTTCATGCAATGGCAATGGCTATGGCTATACTAGTCATTTATTAAGATTCATCTTCTTTTTTAAATACTAATTTTATTTCTTTATTTTCTTGATGCAGGTTTTCATCCTATCTAACCTTCTCTTACTAATCAGAGCATAACTCCCTCAATTTAACTCTGATGTAGGTGATCTTGGTGTCTATTTCAAGATAAAACAATTATCTAAAACTATTATGTTGAACATTGTAGCGAAAAATTAAGAAACAAAGGTGATATTACTCCATCAAAGTACATGATAGTTCCTCTCGGATAGGTTCTGACCTTTACTGACTAATTAGACCATATCTCCCAAATTGGAACTCCAAATTGCATTATTCCAGTTGGTAAAAATCCATGAGCCATATATCTATAATTGTTATGTTGGCGCGCTATTTTAATTCCCTACAGAATATTCCCAGAAATTCAAAAACTAAAGCATTAATAACATACTCTTCCCTGAATAAACATTTTCTGACCTCTGCTTACTAATCGGATCATATCTACCTCATATGAACTCCAAATTGCATAATTCCAGTGGGTATATTTCCATGAGACATAGATATATAACTTTCATGTTAACCATTTATTTTAATTCCATAAAGATAATTCCCAGAAATTAAAATACAAAAGCTGTCCTAACATAATCTTCCCTGATGAACCATTTTCTGACCTTGGCTTACTAATTGGACCATATCTACCACATGTGAACTCCAAATTGAATGATTCCAGTGGCTAAAAATCCATGACACACATATATTTAATTCTTATGTTGACCATTTATTTTAATTTTCTACCAATAATTCCCAGAAATTAAATTACCGAAGCTATCCTAACATATTCTTCCCTGATGATTCATTTTCTGACCTTTGACTACTAATCAGACCATAGCTACCTCATATGGACTCCAAATGGAATGATTCCAGTGGCTAAAAATCCATGACACATTTATCTTTAATTCTTATGTTAACCATTTATTTTAATTCCCTACCAATAATTCCCAGAAATTAAATTACCGAAGCTATCCTAACATATTCTTCCCTGATGATTCATTTTCTGACCTTTGACTACTAATCAGACCATAGCTACCTCATATGGACTCCAAATGGAATGATTCCAGTGGCTAAAAATCCATGACACATTTATCTTTAATTCTTATGTTAACCATTTATTTTAATTCCTTATAGATTTTTCCCAGAAATTAAAATACCGAAGCTTAAAATTCTGCCACCCATAGCCATAACCATGCATAACTATCTACACCAACCTAAGTATTCAAACATACATCACATGCAAGATCAATATGTAACATGATATAGCAACATCATGACCAATCATAAAAGTTCTAAGATCAAAATCTCATACAAATATTATAAGTTTCAAAAGTTTTCTTCAAAAAGAAATATTGTTAAACTTACTTGGAGCACTTAGTCTTCTAGACTTCTCCTTCCTCTTTCTTCCTTTCTTCCTCTCCTTTCCTCACTCTACCTTGCTTCTATTTTTTTCTCTCCCTCACTTGGACGAAATTCTAATGTTGTAAGGGTGGGTTTTCTTATATAGACCACCAAATAATTCACCTTTCATGATCATGGGTCTACCTTATCACAATTAGGATACACTTTGTTGAATTTTTGGAAAACAAACAACTTATGTTCTTGTCTTCCTCTTCCTTAGTCAAGATATGCATAGGAAAAGGAGATTTGTATTTTGAAAATTATGATAATATGTTCTTAAGATATGGGACAAGGTCCCTTTGATTTAGGGATTCATTTCCATTTTCTTTTGTCTTAAACAAGTATGATAGGTTTGCCTTTTTAGGTGGCAAATTTCTAGCCCTTGAATCTTCATTATTTGGTTGATATTATTTGTGTGGGCTATGAATGTTTTGTCCTAATACCATGTATTATCATACCACTTGCTAAAATTATGAGTGTAGGATATAGATGTTTTTGTCCTAAAGCCTTGTATTATCATGCCACTTGCTTAAGTGATGAATGTAGAATCACACCACTTGCTAAATTTTTTGTCTTAATGCCATGTAACCTAATCTTTATTCTTATTATTATATCATCATCTAATTTATTTTATTTTAGTTTTTCTCTTGGATTTGGGCTTATTCCTACCCATTATGGGCTTGTCCTACCCATTTTCTTTGCTTTGGATAAAATTCTTCCTTTCTTGGTGGGCTTGGTCACATTTTCATAATTTTTGGGCTATTTGTGAAATTACTATATCCTAGTCCAAGTCTATGTTTAATTTCTTGTTTAGGTTATCCAATGGGCTTGATAGAAACTTATGTGAAGTGGAAAAACTCTATATGAAGTGTCCATAGGTAAAAGCCCAATGTATGGGTAAAGATTTTAAACTTAGTAACTATAGTTCTTGAATTAGGATAAATTACCCTAATTCAATGTTCTTTGAAATTTTAAGACCTTTACTTGTTTCTAAAAATTTATCTTCCTTATCCAAGAATTTTGCATCTCTTTAGTATGTTATTTCTAATTTCTTTCCTATTATATTTTCCTTCTTTATTTGTTCTCTTAATGTTAGAAACATTTTCTATGCATATACCTAAGGTGAAGAATTTCTAAGGATTATATTTCCTTAGATATCTAAAATATTGTCTAATAAATTTTATTTCCTTAATTAAATTTTTTATGTACCTTTATCGATAAAAGAAACGAAATTAAGGATGTTACATTTCTCTCCCCCTAAAAGAAATTTTGTCCTCAAAATTTCAGAAATTACCTTATAAGAACAATTGCGGAAATTTCTTCCTCATGACTTCTTCCAGCTCCCAAGTTGCTTCTTCCGGAGTCAAACCTTCCCATAACACCTTAACTAGGGGAATGGTTTTATTTCTCAGTTGCTTCACGTCAGTGTCCAATATGGATGCAGGTACTAGCTGGTATGTCATGTTCTCCTTTATTTGGATTGGTTCATCCAGTATTATATGTGATGAATCTGAAAGATACTTCCGCAGCTGTGATACGTGGAAAACATTATGCAAGTTGGACAAATTAGGTGGGAGAGCAACTTGATATGCTGATGTCCCAACTTTCTTTAGAATTTGGTAGGGTCCTAAAAATCGCGGACTTAGCTTTCTTGTTTTGAGAGACCTACCAACTCCAGTAGTCGGGGAAAGTTTCAGAAATACATGGTCTCCTTCCTCAAACTCTAGAGGTCTATGTCTCTTATCGTAGTAACTCTTTTGCCGACTCTGAGCTGTAAGTATTTTGTTTCGTATCATCCTAATTTGTTCAGTGGTTTGTTGAACTAGATCAGGACCTAACAAGTTCTTTTCTCCTACCTCGAACCAACATAGTGGAGATCGGCACTTTCTACCGTATAAAGCTTCATAGGGGGCCATCTTAATGCTAGAGTGATAGCTATTATTATAAGCAAACTCTACTAAAGGTAGGTACTTATCCCATCCTTTACCTTGCTCTATCACACAGGCCCTCAACATATCTTCTAGGGTTTGAATGGTTCGTTCTGTCTGCCCGTCAGTTTGAGGATGGTAGGCAGTACTGAACCGCAACTGAGTACCAAAAGCTTCTTGCAACGCCTTCCAAAACCTTGACGTGAACCTCGGATCTCTATCAGAAACAATATTTAAGGGAATCCCATGGAGTCTAACTATTTCCTGAACGTACAATTGGGCCAATTTATCTAGTGAAAAGTTAATTTTTATGGGCAAAAAGTGAGCAGATTTGGTTAATCTGTCAACTATTACCCAGATAGAGTCATGTCCCACTGAGGTCTTAGGTAAACCTACAACAAAGTCCATCGAAATACTATCCCATTTCCATTTAGGGATCTCAAGAGGTTGTAGAAATCCCGCTGGCTTTTGATGCTCCACCTTCACCTTTTGACAAATGAGACATTTCGCCACAAACTCAGCAATGTCATTTTTCATCCCTGGCCACCAATACATCCTTTTTAAATCCTGGTACATTTTAGTGCATCCAGGATGGATTGTGTATTTACTTTGATGCGCTTCCTGCAGTATCTTAGTCCTCAACTCTTGTTCTTGAGGGACACAAATCCTTCCCTGATACATGATTGCTCCATCTTCCATTACAGAAAAATTACCTTGGTCTTTATGATCTTGTAAGTATTGATCGTGAGCTTGAGCTTCTTTGATCTGGGCTCTAAGGTTAGACTCTATACTTAAACCATTAATGACTAGATTCTTTGGAGTAAGAGTAGGGGCTAGCTTCAAATTTCGAAACTCCTCTAGCATCTGCATCTCATACACCATCATCTGACCCATATGCAGAGATTTTCGACTCAAGGCATCTGCTACAACATTCGCCTTTCCGGGATGATACTTTATCTCAAACTTGTAGTCATTGAGGAATTCTACCCATCTTCGTTGCCTCATATTTAACTCCTTCTGATCAAAGAGGTATTTAAGACTCTTATGATCACAATATACTTCAAAGGTTGCCCCGTACAAATAGTGTCACCAAATCTTTAAGGCAAACACTACTGCCGCTAATTCAAGATCATGGGTTGGATAGTTTCCTTCGTGAGGTCTCAGTTGCCTAGAGGCGTAAGCAACTACTCTCTTATCTTGCATCAGCACACATCCTAGCCCTTTCTTTGAAGCGTCACTATACACTTCAAAATATCCTGTGGGGTCTGGAATAATTAAAACAGGAGGAGTGGTCAGTCTTGTCTTCAGCTCCTGAAAACTAGCATCACATTGATCAGTCCATTTGAAAGGACTTCCCTTCCTGGTCAATTTAGTCAATGGCAAGGCTATACGAGAGAAGTTTTGTATAAATCTCCTGTAGTATCCTGCCAAACCAAGAAAACTTCTGATTTTCGTAACCGTCTTTGGTGTCTCCCACTTAATCACTGCTTCCGTCTTGCTAGGATCTACGGCTACCCCTCTATTAGAGATGACATGTCCGAGAAACTTCACCTCTGACAGCCAAAATTCACACTTCTCCAATTTAGCATATAACTTTTTCTCTTTCAGCACTTGCAGCACGATTCGGAGATGTTGTTCATGTTCTTTCTCACTCTTAGAATATATCAAGATGTCATCAATGAACACTACAACAAATTGATCTAGGTAGGGTCGAAAAATGCGATTCATGTAATCCATGAAAATTGCAGGTGCATTAGTCAACCCGAAGGGCATTACGAGAAACTCATAGTGCCCATACCTAGTCCTGAAGGCAGTTTTTGGTACGTCCTCCTCCTTAATCCTAATCTGATGATATCCTGACCGCAAGTCAATTTTAGAAAAGATGGAGGCACCCTTTAATTGATCCAATAAGTCATCTATCCTAGGGAGAGGGTACTTATTTTTGATAGTCACCTTATTCAGCTGTCTGTAATCTATGCATAGTCTCAAACTCCCGTCTTTCTTCTTAACAAACAATACAGGAGCTCCCCAAGGTGATACACTCGGTCTAATGAATTGCTTGTCTAATAGTTCCTCCAACTGCTTCTTTAGTTCTTGTAGTTCCTTCGAGGCCATTCGATATGGTGCCATAGAGATAGGCCCTGTCCCAGGTAGGAGATCAATAGAGAACTCTATCTCTCTCTTGGGAGGTAAGCCTGGAATATCTGATGGAAACACCTCAGGAAACTCGTTGGCTATTAGAATTTCATCAAGCTTCGATTCGACTTCTAGGTTTGATAAATACAAGAGAATGTATCCAAGTACTCCATTCTTCAACTCCCTATTAACTTGATTGGCATTTAACATCAATAACTGGACCTCCTCTTTCGGAGTAGAAGGTAGAAATTCAACGGTCTTGTTACAACAATTCAACAAGACTCGATTCCTAGACATCCAGTCTAACCCTAGAATGACCTCAATACCTCTTAAAGGTAAAATGACGAGGTCTATAGAAAAAGTTTTCTCCTGGATGGTGACTTGACAGTCCTGACATACAGAGGAAGTTAATACCCGTTCCCCTGTAGGGGTTACTACAGATAGCTCATAGGGAGTTTCAGAAATAGGGAACTGAAACTTCCTAATACATTCTTCTGATATAAATGAATGACTAGCACCAGAGTCAAATAACACCATAAGAGCAAATCCATAAATATAGCATGTACCTTGAATCATTTCAGAAGATTGAGCTGCCTCTTGGCCGCTCAGGGTGAAAACCCTTCCTTTCACCTGAGGCCTCTGTTCTGGCTGCTTTCCTACATTCTGTGGGCAGTTTTTCGCAAAATGTCCCTTCTGTCCGCAATTGAAGCAGACATCTTGTCCCATGTAGCATGGCCGGTTACCATGCATGCGTCCGCATTTAGCGCACTTGACTGAGGCGAGGTCTTGTTGAAAAGGCCTAGGACCCGCAATCAATGGCCTCTTACCAGTTCCATATCCACTTCTTCTCACGTTCTTTCTAGGGTTGGGAAAATTTTTCTTCCTTTTCCATAGGTTTCGCCTTTGCTTCTCGTCCTCCACTGCCCTTAAACTCTTTTCCAGGAGTCTGCATTTATTTATCAGAGGTACAAACTCCCTGATCTCCATAGCTATAACAGCATTCTTTAACTCCGGGTTTAGTCCCGCTTCAAACTTAACCGCCTTCCATGCTTCATCTAGGTTATATCGCAGATAAGAGGAGAACTTAGACAGCTCCTCGAACCTTGCGATATACTGGTCCACGGTCATGCTTCCTTGCCTGAGTTGGAGACATTCGATCTCTTTCTCTGCCCGTACAGTACTTGGAAAGTACTTTTCAAAAAAAATGTCCTTGAACACTTGCCAGGTGATCTGTCTTCCCTGATGAGCTAAAAGTTCTCTAGCTCCACGCCACCAGTATTCTCCTTCATCCTTTAACATATATGCAGCAAAAATGATTTGCTGCTCTTCAGTACAGCCCATCACTTCAAAGATTTTCTCTAATTCCCTAATCCACCTTTCGGCTATCGTTGGGTCATAACCACCTTGGAAACAAGGTGGTCTAGTCCTCAGGAACTCGGATATACCATTATCTTTTCCAGCCGTCCGGTTGTTAGGACCAATCTCAACATTTGTGTTATTAGCATTCTGGAGATGTTGTAAAATTTGGTTGGTGGTCATAACTTGGTCTCGAATTACCGTGGCCAGGTTGTGCAGGGTTTCCTCTGCATTGGTTGCTGGATTCCTCCTTGGTGGTGCCATTTCCTACTATGGTACAAAACAAAGTTATGCTGCTATTGAGGTGATCAAGCCCAATAGTTAGTTCAAAAATATTTAATAGCAGTCATAACACCACCTCGGCATATAGATAGGAAACACTAGTAATTTCTTACCTATATGAATTACTGATCCCCTACACAGCACAACCACAACATACTCAAGACACTATAAGATCGATTCAGATAACCATCCAACCACTGGCCATCTAGGATCGACCTTCTCTGATACCAATTATGTAACAACTCCATTTATGTAATTTTTTTTTTAAAATACCATGAAGTTATTACCTCGTTACAACTTAACTCAATATAACATTTATTTAATTTATACAATACTGAGTTTCCATACACACTATTATTTTACAAACTACACACTATTATTTTACAAACATTTGTACAAAGATACATATTAGTTCTAATCATCTATATCGACTAGTTCCGGGGACACTGGTTCGGGTGGCACGTCCACCGGAATCTCAGTTACATCTACGACAGTTACATCAGAAATAACTGGAAGTTGCCCAAGGTAGGGCACCTCGATCCAACGTACAGAGATAATAAGTGTCATAGAGAATATCTGCATATTTATTCTTCTGAACATGATATGGAAATATAGTGAGAATTAAATCCCAGTAAGTTCAACAATAAATCATAATTTACCATCAATATAGTTCATCACGTCATGTTCAGCTGTATAAACTACAGAAAATATCTTTAGGTCATATGAATGCACTTTATCATGCACATGAAAATTATACAGTTATGACATGTATGGCATGAATAACTATTTTTTGAATTTCATATGATGGCTATCCACTTATTCTTACTTCAAGCTACCCCGGTCAGGGTGAGTATTCTCTACTTTTCGGTACGGGCTTATCTCGCTCCGTCCGACATGGCACACTTTCTCTTTCTTTTCTTATTAACATGATCATAACCGTTGGTAGGGCGTCCCCTACTGGTGCACCACACGGATTGCCATGTGACCGTGCTCATTTCTTTTCTTTTCACAATGATAGCCAAAAATATGCTTTCAATAACAAGTATGTTCATCAAAATATAACTATTACCATAAATCATTGGTAATCATGCCATGAATATAACCATTTAAAATATCACTTTATAAAACATTTCCATGTCAAAATTCCATACTAATACCTTAGTAACTGGATAGTAATTGTAGTCTGTAAACAGCGCACCAGAAAAGTTCCCAGGAAAGAGAGGTGGGTCACTAATGGACACGCTTAAGTACCATGTCTTTCCTTGCCAAAGCTTTCCTTAGACATGCACTTTTCACAAATCACAATTTTGTTTTCCAGTAACTAGAATAATTCTTTTCTGATGTGAAAATACTGCAACCACGGAGCATACTAAGATTTTTCAAATAAAACCGGCACTTTCAAAACTTCTTGTAAATTTATATGAGTACTAGGGTAAATTCCATGTTAAAAATTACACACTTAAAATGGTAGTAAGTTCATGCAATGGCAATGGCTATGGCTATACTAGTCATTTATTAAGATTCATCTTCTTTTTTAAATACTAATTTTATTTCTTTATTTTCTTGATGCAGGTTTTCATCCTATCTAACCTTCTCTTACTAATCAGAGCATAACTCCCTCAATTTAACTCTGATGTAGGTGATCTTGGTGTCTATTTCAAGATAAAACAATTATCTAAAACTATTATGTTGAACATTGTAGCGAAAAATTAAGAAACAAAGGTGATATTACTCCATCAAAGTACATGATAGTTCCTCTCGGATAGGTTCTGACCTTTACTGACTAATTAGACCATATCTCCCAAATTGGAACTCCAAATTGCATTATTCCAGTTGGTAAAAATCCATGAGCCATATATCTATAATTGTTATGTTGGCGCGCTATTTTAATTCCCTACAGAATATTCCCAGAAATTCAAAAACTAAAGCATTAATAACATACTCTTCCCTGAATAAACATTTTCTGACCTCTGCTTACTAATCGGATCATATCTACCTCATATGAACTCCAAATTGCATAATTCCAGTGGGTATATTTCCATGAGACATAGATATATAACTTTCATGTTAACCATTTATTTTAATTCCATAAAGATAATTCCCAGAAATTAAAATACAAAAGCTGTCCTAACATAATCTTCCCTGATGAACCATTTTCTGACCTTGGCTTACTAATTGGACCATATCTACCACATGTGAACTCCAAATTGAATGATTCCAGTGGCTAAAAATCCATGACACACATATATTTAATTCTTATGTTGACCATTTATTTTAATTTTCTACCAATAATTCCCAGAAATTAAATTACCGAAGCTATCCTAACATATTCTTCCCTGATGATTCATTTTCTGACCTTTGACTACTAATCAGACCATAGCTACCTCATATGGACTCCAAATGGAATGATTCCAGTGGCTAAAAATCCATGACACATTTATCTTTAATTCTTATGTTAACCATTTATTTTAATTCCCTACCAATAATTCCCAGAAATTAAATTACCGAAGCTATCCTAACATATTCTTCCCTGATGATTCATTTTCTGACCTTTGACTACTAATCAGACCATAGCTACCTCATATGGACTCCAAATGGAATGATTCCAGTGGCTAAAAATCCATGACACATTTATCTTTAATTCTTATGTTAACCATTTATTTTAATTCCTTATAGATTTTTCCCAGAAATTAAAATACCGAAGCTTAAAATTCTGCCACCCATAGCCATAACCATGCATAACTATCTACACCAACCTAAGTATTCAAACATACATCACATGCAAGATCAATATGTAACATGATATAGCAACATCATGACCAATCATAAAAGTTCTAAGATCAAAATCTCATACAAATATTATAAGTTTCAAAAGTTTTCTTCAAAAAGAAATATTGTTAAACTTACTTGGAGCACTTAGTCTTCTAGACTTCTCCTTCCTCTTTCTTCCTTTCTTCCTCTCCTTTCCTCACTCTACCTTGCTTCTATTTTTTTCTCTCCCTCACTTGGACGAAATTCTAATGTTGTAAGGGTGGGTTTTCTTATATAGACCACCAAATAATTCACCTTTCATGATCATGGGTCTACCTTATCACAATTAGGATACACTTTGTTGAATTTTTGGAAAACAAACAACTTATGTTCTTGTCTTCCTCTTCCTTAGTCAAGATATGCATAGGAAAAGGAGATTTGTATTTTGAAAATTATGATAATATGTTCTTAAGATATGGGACAAGGTCCCTTTGATTTAGGGATTCATTTCCATTTTCTTTTGTCTTAAACAAGTATGATAGGTTTGCCTTTTTAGGTGGCAAATTTCTAGCCCTTGAATCTTCATTATTTGGTTGATATTATTTGTGTGGGCTATGAATGTTTTGTCCTAATACCATGTATTATCATACCACTTGCTAAAATTATGAGTGTAGGATATAGATGTTTTTGTCCTAAAGCCTTGTATTATCATGCCACTTGCTTAAGTGATGAATGTAGAATCACACCACTTGCTAAATTTTTTGTCTTAATGCCATGTAACCTAATCTTTATTCTTATTATTATATCATCATCTAATTTATTTTATTTTAGTTTTTCTCTTGGATTTGGGCTTATTCCTACCCATTATGGGCTTGTCCTACCCATTTTCTTTGCTTTGGATAAAATTCTTCCTTTCTTGGTGGGCTTGGTCACATTTTCATAATTTTTGGGCTATTTGTGAAATTACTATATCCTAGTCCAAGTCTATGTTTAATTTCTTGTTTAGGTTATCCAATGGGCTTGATAGAAACTTATGTGAAGTGGAAAAACTCTATATGAAGTGTCCATAGGTAAAAGCCCAATGTATGGGTAAAGATTTTAAACTTAGTAACTATAGTTCTTGAATTAGGATAAATTACCCTAATTCAATGTTCTTTGAAATTTTAAGACCTTTACTTGTTTCTAAAAATTTATCTTCCTTATCCAAGAATTTTGCATCTCTTTAGTATGTTATTTCTAATTTCTTTCCTATTATATTTTCCTTCTTTATTTGTTCTCTTAATGTTAGAAACATTTTCTATGCATATACCTAAGGTGAAGAATTTCTAAGGATTATATTTCCTTAGATATCTAAAATATTGTCTAATAAATTTTATTTCCTTAATTAAATTTTTTATGTACCTTTATCGATAAAAGAAACGAAATTAAGGATGTTACATTTTCCCTCTTTATTTTTTCTCTTAATGTTAGAAACATTTTCTATGCATATACATAAGGTGAAGAATTTCTAAGGATTATATTTTCTTAGATATTTAAAATATTGTCTAATAAATTTTATTTTCTTAATTAAATTTTTATGTACTTTTATCAATAAAAGAAACGAAATTAGGGATGTTACATTTCTCTCCCCCTAAAAGAAATTTTGTCCTCAAAATTTCAGAAATTACCTTATAAGAACAATTGCGAGCTAGAGAATATAAATTGAAGAACTTATGAGTGAAAGAAATCCTTATGGTTAAGTTATATGAAAGAATCACTCAAGTGAATAGACATATTAAAAAGTAAAGATGTTATACAGAAAAGATATCCCTAATTATTTAGGTAATAAGGTTGGTAACTCTGAATAATGCCTTAATTTCATTCCCTACAAGTGGTAGGATGGATTGAAATTCGGGGACCAAATTTCTTAAGGGGGGAAGAATGTAACATCCCGTAATTTTTAGATATTTTCCTTATAAATTCTTCACCTTACATATATGCGTAGAAATGTTCTAATATTAATGGAATAGGTAAAGAAAGAAAACATAAGAGGAAATATTACAAATAACATACTAAAGAGATGCAAAATTCTTGGATAAGGAAAATAAATTTTTAGAAACAAGTAAAGATCATAAAATTTCAAGAACATTGGATTAGGGTAATTTTTCCTAATTCAAGAACTAGAGTTACTAAGTTTAAAATCTTTACCTATACATTGGGCTTTTACCTATGGACACTTCATATAGAGTTTTTCCACTTCACATAAGTTTCTAACAAGCCCATTGGATAACATAAGAAAGAAAAAAAAAAGACTTGGACTAGGATATAGTAATTGGACCAATAGCCCAAAAATTATGAAAATGTGACCAAACCCTCCAAGAAAGGTAGAATTTTATCCAAAGCAAAGAAAATGGGTAGGAATAAGCCCATAATGGGTAGGAATAAGCCCAAATCTAAGAGGAAAAATAAAATAAAATAAATTAGGTGATGATATAATAATGTAATAATAATAAAGATTAGGTTACATTGCATTAAGACAAAAGAAAATGGAAATGAATCCCTAAATCAAAGGGACCTTATCCCATATCTTAAGAACATATTATCATAATTTTTAAAATACAAATCTCCTTTTCCTATGCATATCTTGACTAAGGAAGAGGAAGACAAGAACATAAGTTGTTTGTTTTCCAAAAATTCAACAAAGTGTATCCTAATTGTGATAAGGTAGACCCATGATCATGAAAGGTGAATTATTTGGTGGTCTATATAAGAAAACCCACCCTTACAACATTAGAATTTCGTCCAAGTGAGGGAGAGGAAAAATAGAAGCAAGGTAGAGTGAGGAAAGGAGAGGAAGAAAGGAAGAAAGAGGAAGGAGAGGTTTAGGGGACTAAGTGCTCCAGGTAAGTTTAACAATATTTCTTTTTGAAGAAAACTTTTGAAACTTATAATATTTATATAAGATTTTGATCTTAGAACTTTGATGATTGGTCATGGATGTTGCTATATCATGTTACATATTGATCTTGCATGTGATGTATGTTTGAATACTTAGGTTGGTGTAGATAGTTCTGCATGGGAATGGCTATGGTTGGCAGAATTTAAAGCTTCGGTGTTTTAATTTCTGGGAACAATCTGTAAAGAATTAAAATAAATGGTTAACATAAGAATTAAAGATATATGTGTCACAGATTTTTAGCCACTGGAATCATTCAATTTGGAGTCCATATGAGGTAGATATGGTCCGATTAGTAGTCAAAACTCAGAAAATGGTTCATCAGGGAAGAATATGTTAGGATAGTTTTTGTATTTTAATTTCTGGGAATTATCTGTATGAAATTAAAATAAATGGTTAACCTACGAATTATAGTTATGTGTGTCACGGATTTTTAACCACTAAAATCATTCAATTTGGAGTCCATATGTAGTAGATATGTTCCGATTAGTAAACAAATGTCAGAAAATGGTTAATCAGGGAAGAATATGTTAGGATAGCTTCGGTGTTTTAATTTCTGGGAACATTATACAAGGAATTAAAATAAATGGTTAACATAAGAATTATATATTTATGTGTCATGGATGTTTAGCCACTGGAATCACTTAATTTGGAATTCTTATGTGGGAGATATAGTCATATTAGTAAGTAAAGGTTAGAACCTACCCGAGAAGAAACAATATTGAATTTAAAGGAGTAATAACACCATGATTTATTACTAGTTTGCTGATATGATCAACATAATAGTTTTAGATAATTATCTTAGATTTCAATAGACACCAAGATCACATCAATCGGACTTAAATTGAGGGAGTTATACTCTGATTAGTGAGCAAAGGTCACAGAGCACGGTCAGGCCGTGTTCTGAGTGCTTCAAGCACGGGCTAGTCGTGTTCGGGGCTATTTTTGAGTATATTTGAAGTATTTTTAAAGCATGGCCGTGTCCTGGAACATGGCCAGACCGTGTTGGAAGCTGGTGAAGCCTATTTTCAACATTTGTCTACCCTAGATGAACCTCTTTAACTATAGGGTAATAGTAGAAATCAAATTGGAGAAAAATGCTCTATAAATTTGTAAGAACATGTGTTAGAAATGATATAAATAAGAAAAAATTGACTAAAGGCCAAGCATAAAGAAAATGAAGAGATGAAATTAATATTTAAAAAAGAAGACGAATCTTATAAATGAAAATAATAAATGACTAGTATATGCCATAGCCATTACCATTGTATGAACTTCTTACCATCTTAAGTGTGAAATTCTAACATGGAAATATTTTATAAAGTGATATTTGAAATGGTTATGTTCATGGCACGATTACCAATGATTTATGGTAATAGTTATATTTTGATGAACATACTTGTTATTGAAAGCATATTTTTGGCTATCATTGTGAAAAGAAAACAAATGAGCACGGTCACATGGCAATCCGTGTGGTGCACCAGTAGGGGACGCCCTACCAACGGTTATGATCATGTTAATGAGAAAAGAAAGAGAAAGTGCGTCATGTCGGACGGAGCGAGAAAATCCCGTACCGGAGAGTAGATGATACTCACCCTGACCGGGGTAGCTTGAAATGAGAATAAGTTTATGACCATCATATGATATTCTGAAAATAGTTAATCCTGTCATACATATCATTACTGTATGATTCTTATGTGCATAGATATAATGCATTCATGTGACCAAAGATATTTTCTGTAGTTTATACAGCTGAACATGACGTGATGAGCTATATTGATGATAATTTATTATTGAACTTACTATGATTTAATTCTCACTATATTTCCATATCATGTTCAGAAAATTAGTTATGCAGATTTTTCTATGGCTCTGGCTTTTAGTGCACATTGGATCGAGTTACTTTATGTTGGGCAGATCTCAGAATCAAATAAGATGTTTGGGGTCGAGTTGGCTCAGATCCCGGTGAAGGTGCAACCACCCGCACCTGTATCTCCAGAATTGGTCAACCAAAATAAACAAGATGTAAATATCTATGTGTTTGATATGTTGCATGTACGTGTTGATTAATGACGTGTATGTGAACTCAATATTGTATAATAATAAAGAAAAAAAAAGTTGTTACATAATTGGTATCAGAGCAGGTCGATCCTAGATGGCCAGTGGGTGGATGGTTATCTGAATCGATCTTATAGTGTCTTGAGTATGTTGTGGTTGTGCTGTGTAGGGGATCAGTGATTCATATAGGTAAGAAATTACTAGTGTTTCCTATCTATATGCCGAGGTGGTGTTATGACTGCTATTAAATATTTTTAAACTAACTATTGGGCTTGATCACCTCAATAGCAGCATAACTTTTTTTTTGCCATAGTAGGAAATTGCACCACCAAGGAGGAATCCGGCAAACAATGCAGAGGAAACCCTGCACAACCTTGCCACGGCAATTCGAGACCAAGTCATGACCACCAACCAAATTTTACAATATCTCCAGAATGCTAATAACCCAAATGGTGAGAATGGTGCTAACAACCGGATAGCTAGAAAAGATAATGGCATATCCTAGTTCTTGAGGACTAGACCACCTTGTTTCCAAGGTGGCTATGACCCAACGGTAGCCGAAAGGTGGATTAAGGAATTAGAGAAAATCTTTGAAGTGATGGGCTGTACTGAAGAGCAGCAAATTATTTTTGCTGCATATGTGTTAAAGGATGAAGAAGAATACTGGTGGCGTGGAGCTAGAGAACTTTTAGCTCATCAGGGAAGACAGATCACCTGGAAAGTGTTCAAGGACATTTTTTTTTAAAAGTACTTTCCAAGTACTATACGGGCAGAGAAAGAGATCGAATTTCTCCAACTCAGGCAAGGCAGCATGACTGTGGACCAGTATATCGCAAGGTTCGAGGAGCTGTCTAAGTTCTCCTCTTATCTGCGATATAATTCAGATGAAGCATGGAAGGCGGTTAAGTTTGAAGCAGGACTAAACCCGACGATAAAGAATGTTGTTATAGCTATGGAGATCAGGGAGTTTGTACCTCTGATAAATAAATGCAGACTCCTGGAAAAGAGTTTAAAGGCAGTGGAGGAAGAAAAGCAAAGGCGAAACCTATGGAAAAGGAAGAAAAATTTTCCCAACCCTGGAAAGAACGTGAGAAGAAGTGGATATGGAGCTGGTAAGAGGCCATTGATTGCGGGTCCTAGGCCTTTTCAATAAGACGTCGCCTCAGTCAAGTGTGCTAAGTGCGGACGCATGCATGGTAACCAGCCATGCTACATGGGACAAGATGTCTGCTTCAATTGCGGACAGAAGGGACATTTTGCGAAAAATTGCCCACAGAATGTGGGGAAGCAGCCAGAACAGAGGCCTCAGGTGAAAGGAAGGATTTTCACCCTGAGCGGCTAAGAGGCAGCCCAATCTTCTGAAATGATTCAAGGTACATGCTATATCTATGGATTTGCTCTTATGGTGTTATTTGACTCTAGTGCTAGTCATTCATTTATATCGGAAGAGTGTATTAGGAAGTTTCAGTTCCCTATTTCTGAAACTCCCTATGAGCTATCCGTAGTAACCCCTACAGGGGAACGGGTATTAACTTCCTCTGTATGTAAGGACTGTCAAGTCACCATCTAGGAGAGAACTTTTTCTGTAGACCTCGTTTGTTTACCTTTAAGAGGTATTGAGGTCATTCTAGGGTTAGACTGGATGTCTAGAAATCGAGACTTCCTGAATTGTTGTAACAAGACTGTTGAATTTCTACCTCCTACTCCGAAAGAGGAGGTTTAGCTATTGATGCTAAATGCCAATCAAGTTAATAGGGAGTTGAAGAATGGAGTACTTGGATACATTCTCTTGTATTTATCAAACCTAGAAGTCGAATCGAAGCTTGATGAAATCCCAATAGCCAACGAGTTTCCTGAAGTATTACCATCAGATATTCCAGGCTTACCTCCCAAGAGAGAGATAGAGTTCTCTATTGATCTCCTACCTGGGACAGGGCCTATCTCTATTGCACCATATCGAATGGCCTCGAAGGAACTACAAGAACTAAAGAAGCAGTTGGAGGAACTATTAGACAAGTAATTCATTAGACCTAGTGTATCACCTTGGGGAGCTCTTGTATTATTTGTTAAGAAGAAAGACGAGAGCTTGAGACTATGCATAGATTACAGACAGCTGAATAAGGTGACTATCAAAAACAAGTACCCTCTCCCTAGGATAGATGACTTATTGGATCAATTGAAGGGTGCCTCCATTTTTTCTAAAATTGACTTGAGGTCAGGATATCATCAGATTAGGATTAAGGAGGACGACGTACCAAAAACTGCCTTCAGGACTAGGTATGGGCACTATGAGTTTCTCGTAATGCCCTTCGGGTTGACGAATGCACCTACAATTTTCATGGATTACATGAATCGCATTTTTCGACCCTACCTAGATCAATTTGTTGTAGTGTTCATTGATGACATCTTAATATATTCTAAGAGTCAGAAAGAACATGAACAACATCTCTGAATCGTGCTGCAAGTGCTGAAAGAGAAAAATTTATATGCCAAATTGGAGAAGTGTGAATTTTGGCTTTCCGAGGTAAAGTTTCTCAGACATGTCATCTCTAATAGTGGGGTAGCCATAGATCCTAGCAAGATGAAAGCAGTGATTCAGTGGGAGAGACCAAAGACAGTTACGGAAGTCAGAAGTTTCCTGGGTTTGGTAGGATACTACAGGAGGTTTATACAAAAAATTTCTCGTATAGCCTTGCCATTGACTAAATTGACCAGGAAGGGAAGTCCTTTCAAATGGACTGATCAATGTGAAGCTAGTTTTCAGGAGCTGAAGACAAGACTGACCACTCCTCCAGTTTTCATTATTCCAGACCCCACAGGACATTTTGAAGTGTATAGTGATGCTTCAAAGAAAGGGCTAGGGTGTGTGCTAATGCAAGACAAGAGAGTAGTTGTTTACACCTCTAGACAACTAAGACCCCACGAAGGAAACTATCCAACCCATGATCTTGAATTGGCGGCGGTGGTGTTTGCTTTAAAGATTTGGAGACATTACTTATACGGAGCAACCTTTGAAGTATATTGCGATCACAAGAGTCTTAAATATCTCTTTGATCAAAAGGAGTTAAATATGAGGCAACGAAGATGGGTGGAATTTCTCAATGACTACAAGTTTGAGATAAAGTATCATCCAGGAAAGGCGAATGTTGTAGCTGATGCCTTAAGTCGAAAATCTCTACACATGGGCCAAATGATGTTGTATGAGATACAAATGCTAGAGGAGTTTCGGAATTTGAAGCTGGACACTACTTTTTCCTCAAAGAAGCTAACCATTAATGGTTTAAGTATAGGGTGTGACCTTAGAGCCCTGATCAAAGAGGCTCAAGCTCACGATCAATACTTACAGGATCATAAAGACCAAGGTAATTTTTATGTCATGGAAGATGGAGCAATCATGTATCAGGGAAGGATTTGTGTCCCTCAAGAACGAGAGTTGAGGACTAAGATCCTGCAGGAAGTGCAAGATAGTAAATACACAGTCCATCCTGGATGCACTAAAATGTACCAGGATTTAAAAAGGATGTATTGGTGGCCAGGGATGAAAAAGGACATTGCCGAGTTTGTGGTGAAATGTCTCATTTGTCAAAAGGTGAAGGTGGAGCATCAAAAGCCAGCAGGATTTCTACAACCTCTTGAGATCCCTAAATGGAAATGGGATAGTATCTCGATGGACTTTGTTGTAGGTTTACCTAAGACTTCAGTGGGACATGACTCTATCTGGGTAATAATTGACAGATTAACCAAATCTGCTCACTTTTTGCCCATAAAAATTAACTTTTCACTGGATAAATTGGCCCAATTGTATGTCCAGTAAATAGTTAGGCTCCATGGGATTCCCTTAAATATTGTTTCTGATAGAGATCTGAGGTTCACGTCGAGGTTTTAGAAGGCGTTGCAGGAAGCTTTTGGTACTCAGTTGCGGTTCAGTACTGCCTACCATCCTCAGACTGACGGACAGACAGAACGAACCATTCAAACCCTAGAAGATATGTTGAGGGCCTGTGTTATAGAGCAAGGTAAAGGATGGGATAAGTACCTACCTTTAGTAGAGTTTGCTTATAATAATAGCTATCACTCTAGTATTAAGATGGCCCCCTATGAAGCTTTATACGGTAGAAAGTGCCGATCTCCACTACGTTGGTTCCAGGTAGGAGAAAAGAACTTGTTGGGTCCTGATCTAGTTCAACAAACCACTGAACAAATCAGGATGATACGAAACAAAATACTTACAGCTCAGAGTCGAAAAAAGAGTTACTACGATAAAAGACATAGACCTCTAGAGTTTGAGGAAGGAGACCATGTATTTCTGAAACTTTCCCCAACTACTGGAGTTGGTAGGTCTCTAAAAATAAGAAAGCTAAGTCCGCGATTTTTGGGACCCTACCAAATTCTGAAGAAAGTAGGGACATCAGCATATCAAGTTGCTCTCCCACCTAATTTGTCCAACCTGCATAATGTTTTTCACGTATCACAGCTGCAGAAGTATCTTCCAGATTCATCACATGTAATACAGGATGAACCAATCCAAATAAAAGAGAACATGACATACCAGCTAGTACCTGCATCCATATTGGACACTGATGTGAAGCAACTGAGAAATAAAACCATTCCCCTAGTTAAGGTGTTATGGGAAGGTTTGACTCCGGAAGAAGCAACTTGGGAGTTGGAAGAAGTCATGAGGAAGAAATATCCGCAATTGTTCTTATAAGGTAATTTCTGAAATTTTGAGGACAAAATTTCTTTTAGGGGGAGAGAAATGTAACATCCCTAATTTCGTTTCTTTTATTGATAAAAGTACATAAAAATTTAATTAAGAAAATAAAATTTATTAAACAATATTTTAGATATCTAAGGAAATATAATCCTTAGAAATTTTTCACCTTATGTATATGCATAGAAAATGTTTCTAACATTAAGATAACAAATAAAGAGGGAAAACCTAATAGGAAAGAAATTAGAAATAACATACTAAAGAGATGCAAAATTCTTGGATAAGGAAGATAACTTTTTAGAAACAAGTAAAGGTCTTAAAATATCAAGAACATTGAATTAGGGTAATTTTTTCTAATTCAAGAACTAGAGTTACTAAGTTTAAAATCTTTACCCATACATTGGGCTTTTACCTATGGACACTTCATATAGAGTTTTTTTCCACTTCACATAAGTTTCTAGCAAGCAATTGGATAACCTAAGCAAGAAATAAAACATAGACTTGGATTAGGATATAGTAATTGGACCAATAGCCCAAAAATTATGAAAATGTAACCAAGCCCTCCAAGAAAGGTAGAATTTTATCCAAAGCAAAGAAAATGGGTAGGAATAAGCCCATAATGGGTAGGAATAAGCCCAAATCCAAGAGGAAAAATAAAATAAAATAAATTAGGTGATGATATAATAATGTAATAATAAAGATTAGGTTACATGGCATTAAAACAAAAATTTAGCAAGTGGTGTGATTCTACATTCATCATTTTGGCAAGTGGCATGATAATACAAGGCTTTAGGACAAAAACATCCATATCCTACACTCATAATTCTAGCAAGTGGTATGATAATACATGGCATTAGGACAAAACATTCCTATCCCACACAAATAATATCAACCAAATAATGGGGATTCAAGGGCTAGAAATTTGCCAACTAAAATGGCAAACCTATCATACTTGTTTAAGACAAAAGAAAATGGAAAAGAATCCCTAAATCAAAGGGACCTTGTCCCTTATCTTAAGAACATATCATCATAATTTTCAAAATACAAATCACATTTTCCTATGCATATCTTGACTAAGGAAGAAGAAGACAAGAACATAAGTTGTTTGTTTTCCAAAAATTCAACAAAGTGTATCCTAATTGTGATAAGGTAAACCCATGATCATGAAAGGTGAATTATTTGGTGGTCTATATAAGAAAACCCATCGTTACAACATTATAATTTCGTCCAAGTGAGGGAGAGGAAAAATAGAAGCAAGGTAGAGTGAGGAAAGGACAGGAAGAAAGGAAGAAAGAGGAAGGAGAAGTCTAGGGGACTAAGTGCTCCATGTAAGTTTAACAATATATCTTTTTGAAGAAAAATTTTGAAACTTATAATATTTATATGAGATTTTGATCTTAGAACTTTTATGATTGGTCATGATGTTGCTATATCATGTTACATATTGATCTTACATGTGATGTATGTTTGAATACTTAGGTTGGTGTAGATAGTTCTGCAAGGGTATGGCTATGGGTGGCAGAATTTTAAACTTCGGTGTTTTAATTTCTGGGAACAATCTATAAGGAATTAAAATAAATGGTTAAGATAAGAATTAAAGATATATGTGTCACAGATTTTTATCCACTGGAATCATTCCATTTGGAGTCCATATGTGGTAGATATGGTCCGATTAGTAAGCCAAGGTCAGAAAATGGTTCATCAGGGAAGAATATGTTAGGACAGCTTCTGTATTTTAATTTATGGGAATTATCTGTATGGAATTCAAATAAATGGTTAACATACGAATTATAGCTATGTGTGTCATGGATTTTAAGCTATTGGAATCATTCAATTTGGAGCCCATATGAGGAATATATGAGCTGATTAGTAGTCAAAGGTCAGAAAATGGTTCATCAGGGAAGAATATGTTAGGACAGCTTCTATATTTTAATTTATGGGAATTATCTGTATGGAATTCAAATAAATGGTTAACATACGAATTATAGCTATGTGTGTCATGAATTTTAAGCCACTGGAATCATTCAATTTGGAGCCCATATGAGGAATATATGAGCTGATTAGTAGTCAAAGGTCAGAAAATGGTTCATCAGGGAAGAATATGTTAGGACAGCTTCTGTATTTTAATTTCTAGGAATTATTTGTATGGAATTAAAATAAATGGTTAACATAATAATTATAGCTATGTGTGTCATGGATTTTAAGCTACTGGAATCATTCAATTTGGAGTCCATAGGAGGAAGATATGAGCTGCTTAGTAGTCAAAGGTCAGAAAATGGTTCATCAGGGAAGATTATGTTAGGACAGCTTCTGTATTTTAATTTCTGGAAATTATCTATATGGAATTAAAATAAATGGCTAACATAAGAATTATATCTATGTGTGTCATGGATTTTTAGCCACTGCAATTATTCAATTTGGAGTCCATATGAGGAAGATATGAGCTTATTAGTAGTCCAAGGTCAGAAAATGGTGCATCAGGGAAGAATATGTTAGGACAGCTTCTGTATTTTAATTTCGGAAAATTATCTATATGGAATTAAATTGAGGGAGTTATGCACTGATTAGTAAGAGAAGGTTAGATAGGATGAAAACCTGCATCAAGAAAACAAAGAAATAAAATTAGTATTTAAAAAAGAAAATGAATCTTAATAAATGACTAGTATAGCCATAGCCATTGCCATTGTATGAACTTCTTACCATCTTAAGTGTGAAATTTTGACATGGAAATATTTAATAAAGTGATATTTGAAATGGTTGTGTTCATGGCATGATTACCAGTGATTTTTTGTAATAATTATATTTTGATGAACATACTTGTTATTGAAAGCATATTTTTGGCTATCATTGTGAAAAGAAAAGAAATGAGCACGGTCACATGGCAATCCGTGTGGTGCACCAGTAGGGGACGCCCTACCAACGGTTATGATTATGATTATGAGAAAAGAAAGAGAAACTGTGCCATGTCGAACGGAGCGAGAAAAGCCCATACCAGAGAGTAGAGGATACTCACCCTGACCGGAGTAGCTTGAAATGAGAATAAGTTGTTGGCCATCATATGATATTCTGAAAATAGTTACTCCTGTCATACATATTATTACTGTATGATTCTTATGTGCATAGACATAATGCATTCATGTGACCAAAGATATTTTCTGTAGTTTATACAGCTGAACATGATGTGATGAGCTATATTGATGATGATTTATTGTTGAACTTACTGGGATTTAAATACCATGAAGTACTCGATCACAAACATTTTATTTGCTTCTGGAATCTGCCCAACATAAAGTACTCGATTCAACGTGCACTAAAAGCCAGAGCTATAGAAAAATCTGCATAACTAATTTTCTGAACATGATATGGAAATATAGTGAGAATTAAATCCCAGTAAGTTCAACAATAAATCATCATCAATATAGCTCATCACATTATGTTCAGCTGTATAAACTACAGAAAATATCTTTGGTCACATGAATGCATTATATCTATGCACATAAGAATCATACAGTAATAATATGTATGACAGGAGTAACTATTTTTAGAATATCATATGATGGCCAACAACTTATTCTCATTTCAAGCTACCCCGGTCAGGGTAAGTATCCTCTACTCTCCGGTACGGGCTTTTTTCGCTCCGTCCGACATGGCACACTTTCTCTTTCTTTTCTCATAATCATAATCATAACCGTTGGTAGGGCGTCCCCTACTGGTGCACCACACGGATTGCCATGTGACCGTGCTCATTTCTTTTCTTTTCACAATGATAGCCAAAAATATACTTTCAATAACAAGTATGTTCATCAAAATATAATTATTACAAAAAATCATTGGTAATCATGCCATGAACATAACCATTTCAAATATCACTTTATAAAATATTTCCATGTCAAAATTTCACACTTAAGATGGTAAAAAGGTCATACAATGGCAATGGCTATGGCTATACTAGTAATTTATTATTTTCATTTATAAGATTCATCTTCTTTTTTAAATATTAATTTTATTTCTTTATTTTCTTGATGTAGGTTTTCATCTTATCTAACATTCTCTTACTAATCATAGTATAACTCCCTCAATTTAACTCTGATGTAGGTGATCTTGGTGTTAATTTCAAGATAAAACAATTATCTAAAACTATGAGGTTGAACATTGTAGCAAAATATTAAAAAATCAAGGTGATATTACTCCCTCAATGTACAGGTTATGTCTTCTCGGATAGGTTTTGACCTTTACCTACTAATCTGTCCATATCTCCCTCATAGGAATTCCAAATTAAGTGATTCCAGTGGCTAAACATCCGTAACACATATATCTATAATTCATATGTTAATCATTTATTTTAATTCCTTATGGAATGTTCGCCAAAATTAAAACACCGAAACTATCCTAACATATTCTTCCCTAATTAACTATTTTCTTACCTTTGTTTACTAATCGGAACATATCTACCTCATATGAACTCTAAATGGAATGATTCCAATGGCTAAAAATCTGTGACACATATATCTATAATTCATATGTTAACCATTTATTTTAATGCCTTATATAATGTTCTCAGAAATTAAAACACCAAAGCTATCCTAACATATTCTTCCCTAATTAACCATTTTCTGACCTTTGTTTACTAATCGGACCATATCTACCTCATCTAAACTCTAAATTGAATGATTCCAGTGGCTAAAAATTTATGAGACATAAATTTACATTTTTTATGTTAACCATTTGTTTAGATTCCCTATAGAATGTTCCCATAAATTAAAACACAGAAACTTAAAATTCTGCCACCCATAGCCATACCCATGCAGAACTATCTACACCAACCTAAGTATTCAAACATACATAAAATGTAACATGATATAGCAACATCCATGACCAATCATCAAAGTTCTAAGATCAAAATTTCATATAAATATTACAAGTTTCAAAACTTTTCTTCAAAAAGAAATATTGTTAAACTTACCTGGAGCACTTAGTCCCCTAGACTTCTCCTTCCTCTTTCTTGCTTTCTTCCTCTCCTTTCCTCACTCTACCTTGTTTTTATTTTTCCTCTCCCTCACTTGGACGAAATTCTAATGTTTTAAGGGTGGATTTTCTTATATAGACCACCAAATAATTCAACTTTCATGATCATGGGTCTACCTTATCACAATTAGGTTACACTTGGTTGAATTTTTGGAAAACAAACAACTTCTGTTCTTGTCTTCCTCTTCCTTAGTCAAGATATGCATAGGAAAAGGAGATTTGTATTTTGAAAATTATGATAATATGTTCTTAAGATATGGGAAAAGGTCCCTTTGATTTAGGGATTCATTTACTTTTTCTTTTGTCTTAATCAATTATGATAGGTTTGCCTTTTTAAGTGGCAAATTTCTAGTCCTTCAATCTCCATTATTTGGTTGAAATTATTTGTGTGGGATAGAAATGTTTTGTCCTAATGCTATGTATTATCATACCACTTGCTAAAATTATGAGTGTAGGATATAGATGTTTTGTCCTAAAGCCTTGTATTATCATACCACTTGCTAAATTTTTGTCTTAATGCCATGTCACCTAATCTTGATTACACCATTATTTCATCACTTTAATTTTATTTTTATTTTTAATTTTCCTCTTGGGTTTGGGCTCATTCTTGCCCATTTTCTTTATTTTGGTTAAAATTCTACCTTTCATAATGGGCTTGGTCACATTTTCATGATTTTTGGGCTACCAGTCCAATTTCTATATCCTAGTCGATGTTTTATTTCTTCATTGGGCTATCCTATTGGCTTGCTAAAAATTTATGTGAAGTATAAAAATTCTATGTGAAGTGTCCATAGGTGAAAGCCCAATTTATGGGTGGAGATACTAAACATAGTAACTTTTGCTCTTAAATTAAGAAAAATTACCCTAATCCGATCTTCTTGAAATTTTAAGACCTTTACTTACTTCACAAAAATTTATCTTCCTTACCTAAGAATTTCACCCTTCTTTAGCATGTTTATTTCTAATATTTCCTCTTAGGTTTTCTTTTTTTACCTATTCCATTAATATTAGAAAATTTCTATACAAACAGGTAAGGTGAAGAATTTCTAAGGGTTATATTTCCTTAGATATCTAAAAATTGTCTAATAAATTTTATTTCCTTAATTAAATATTTATGTACCTTTATCAATAAAAAAATGAAATTATGGATGTTACTTTGAATACTTTTTTACTTTTATTAATACATGAAACGAAATTAAGGATGTTATAGAGAACAATAGTCAATTACTAGACCTCTACAAAACATGCTAGCTAAATCAATGCAATTCGATAAGAAAGTGTGTCATATATAAGTAAATAAGTAATTCAATTAACAAAATCCTAGGGTTAGGGTTTACCACACTTATAATATTTAACAATCAATATGCACCTTTATTTGTAATTATCTAGGTAATTAGGGATGGTTTAGCCTTAATTAATTAATAACTAATTGCTTACTTTCGTGGTTCTTAGTTCAACCTAGGTCCATTAAGTTCTATACCAACCATGAAATGTAATTAATCGGTTTTCTTGTACCCACTAATTGATTCAATTCCTAGAGAACTTTAAATTACTTTCATGATTAAGATATCCCTAATTAATTATTAGGTTCTGGTATTAACTTTCACCTTTCAGTTCATCGGTTAATAACCTAAGACGTGACAGATTGGTGATCACACATTCCATCAACTCTTAAACATGCGCATAATAGCTAATCCTAATTAACTATGGATAATACAATTAGGGTTCCAACATTCAATTAACACAATGTATCATCACATCATAAGTGGGTTTACCGAAACCCTAGATCAAATCTACTCAAGCATAATAGAAACAAAAACCAAAATCATATTTATTAAGTAAATCATAATAGTTCAATATAAACCAAGAGAGAAGAGTAAAAGTAGAGATAGAAGTAAATTAGAAAGATAAAACCTGAATATAGTAGATAAAATAGGAATACAAACCTGAATTGCTGTAAATTCTACTCTAAGAATATAAATTAATCATTAATCCTACTCTAAACCTAATCTAATGGTGTTTCCTTAGCTTAAAACTAAGTAAAAGTATGTGTCTATGAGTCTTGATGTTTTTTGCTGCATTTCCCCTTCAATATATATCTCTTTGGTTAGTGAAAACCCTATAAAACATGGAGTGTACAGACAAGAAGCACAGTCGTGCTTCGTGTTGGAAATATGGGGAAAATCATGTTCTCTACACAGAGCATAGCCTGATCGGACTTCATGCAAAACCAAGCACGACCTGGCCGTACCTGAGGCTGTCAAGCTCGTTTCTTACCAATTTCTTCTGAGTTGCCTTCTTGCTTCCTCCTCAGCATGTTCCAAGTCCATATGGCTCCTCACATGAGTGTTTTCCCATGCTCTTGGCCTCTTTTGCTAACCTACAAACATAAAACAAACCAAAGCAGTATCCAAAGCAAAGTATAACTAAAAGTAGAAAAATAATCACAAGTTTACTATTAATTAGGGGATAAAATAAAACTATTAAACACTCAATTTTTCCCTTTATCAGTGAACATAGAAGGCGTGTCTTGCACAAATTTAAACAACTTCGAGATTTACCTACACCTAATAGAGAAAAGGTGACTAGAAATCGTGACAATGGAGAGAGCTCATGTAAATTCATTTGTCTTGCGTCATAGTGTATTTTTTTAGGTGTTATAATTGGTTTATGGATGAAAGACATATTAACATTAGAAGTGTTGTATTTCTTGATTTTTATGAATGTATTTCTTATTAGTGTTGTATATTAACAGTGTTGTTGTTGGATGAAAGTCATATTAACATTTGGCCTTCTATATTAATAATGTTGTATTTCTTGATTGTTATGAATGTAATTGTCATTCATATAATAGAATTCTTAATTATATACCATCTACAAAATATAAAGACTAATACAAGAGACTTATATATTGACCATTAAATACAAAGGTTAATATAGTGAATTTAATATACTTATATACCATCCATTAAACACAAAGGCTAATACAAGGGACTTGCATACCACTCATTAAACACATAAGCTAATACAAGGGACTTATATATTCCTTATTAAATACAAAGATCAACACAATGGACTTCATGAACTTCTATACCATCTGTTAAACACAGTAGCTAATTCAGTGGACTATATATCATTAATTAAACACAAAGGCTAATACAAGGGACTTGTATACCACTCATTAAACACAAAGGCTAATACATAGAACTTGTATATTCCCCATTAAATACAAAGACTAATACAAAAGACTTATATATTATCCATTAAACAAAAAGGCTAATACAAGAGACTTATATATTGTCCATTAAATATAAAAAATAATACAAGAGACTTATACACAATCTATAAAGGACACAAAAAATATAATTACTTCCAAAGTTTCTTCTTTTTCACATCTTTTTGGTTGTGCTGTCCATTACTTCCACAGGTAGAAAGTGCAGGAATTTTTTGACTAGACATACGAAACAATGTATGAAACCTTCTCTCTAAAGCATTTTTCCTCTTCAACACAGGTGTTACCACTCAGGTTTCCTCTTCGATATTCTTCCCTTTGTGACTAGATGGCATCTACAAAATACAAAAGGATTAAGTATAATATTATGGAAACTTAAGAAGAAAAATTGATAATTAATTTAGAAACCTTCTCTCCCTTAGAAGCACTTGTCATTTCGATAGTATGGCCCCTAATAGTGGAAACCTATGCAATTTGAACCTTAACACACTTTATTTAAATCTCAAGATAAATATCAAAGAAATAGAATGAAAAACATTGTCTAATAACAAAATTCCAACAACAAATATTTGGGCGTAAAAAAACTAAATTGCCACAAAAATACTATAACAATTTTACTTCAACAAGATTTTATATACTGTTAGTATTGGTATGAACATTTTTGTCTTTCCTTGGCTGTCCACTTTTCTTGTAAGTCCTTGCATTATGTCCTTGTCCTTCACACTTTGAGCACCTCACAACTTAACCCTGCTTACTCATTTTGTAAGGATTTTTCACTTTCTCATCTGCACCCTTAATCTTTGTTTCTTAGGTCTAAAGGCATCTTTTTTGACTTTGGAGGATCTACATTTGGCAAATTTGTATTTTTCCATCCCATCTCATCAGAAATTGGATAAATTATGGTTTATATGATTTGATGTATGTATCTTTTTTATATACAGAAGACACAAAGTCTTCAGGCTCTTGACCATGCATCCAAATGGCAAAACAAGCATGTGCATGGTATTCCATTCAAGTCCCATCTTCGACAACTACATGATCGCTAGCTCAAATTTACCACAAATTGTTCCCCCCCTGCAAGACACCTAGAAGTGGCAATCTCTAGCATAAGTAGTTTGACACTCAAAAGAATCATGTTTAGTAATCTCTAACTTGGCCCTGATGTTTTTGCATATATCATGCTCATTGATCTTCATGTCATCTCTCTTCAACTGAAATCTTCTCATCAATCTCATCTTAATCATCTTTATCATCGTTATTAGTGGCTTGTCTCTTATAGCTAGGATGTAGTTGTTGAAACTCTTATTAATATTATTCACCAACAAATCACATTTCGATCTTGTACTTAAAAATGCTCTACACCATGTTCTTGGTTCCATAGTCGCCAAATAACTATAACCACTAGTATCCAATGCCTTGATCCTCTCCATGGTGTTATTGAATTCTCTTGGAGTTGAACAAGTTGTAGCCTCTCATAATAGATTTTTTAGCCCCTGGTCTTTGTGTCCTCAATCCTTAAAGTTAGCATAGAGGTGCCTAACGCATATTCTGTTATCTGTATTTGGATTAAGCAACTGAAATGGTTATGTGAGACCCTACATAAAATGAAACAAGAAACAATATATGAGAAAAAACTCCAATTGAACACTTCATAGAAGACTACAAAAAAATTGCATTATCTTCTACCTGTCAAATATAAATGTCTAGTCATGTTCTGCAACTCCTCTAATATCATGTAACAATAGTTCTAGAAACCACACCCATGCATCCTTGTTTTCTATCTCTATGACAACATATGCTATTGGAAATAAGTTTTCATTCCTATATCTCCCGATAGATGATAGTAATTGTCCTCCAAATGGAGACTTCAAATGGCAGCCATCTAGACAAACCTTCTACAACCAGCAAAAAATTCCAACTTCATAGCTCCCAACAAGATGTACATTCTCTTGAGTACACAATTTTCTAATGCACCATGGTTGGCAACGTGCACCTTTACCGTACTTCCTGGATTATGGTCAAGGAGGGTTTGAGTATAATCATTCACCCTCTTATACTGATAACTCCACTCCCCATAAATGGCCTTCAAGCCCTTCTTCTTTGCTCTATAAACTTAGTGCAATGGCACATCAGTCTTTAGATTAGTTGTCATATCTGGTATCATGTTGGAAACCTTCCAATCCAGGTTTCTTCTTAATTTCTCTAGATATTTCTCTGCCAAGTAACTTGAGGTAATTTGTCTATCTTTATAAACTCTAGAACAAGAGTGCTTCGAATATAGGGTTCTAATTTGAAATGTACTTTCGCCTTTTAATTTGATCCCATATATTTTAAAACTACAATTCTTTACACACTCAACTATCACTTTATCTGAATCATTTTTCTTCCATTTCAAGTCCTTCCCTTGTTGGATATTTCATTCACGGACTGTAATTCTAAAAATAACCACATTAGGAAACTTTTGACCAACGCTAAAGACTATTATCCATTCCCTTATCAGGTATGAACTCATCATACTTCGATGTAGCACAATCTTTATCACTGCTCACTGGTGGAGATATCAACTCAACAGATGGTGCATATTTTGATTAGACATCAGTCTCTAAATAATTGGCAAGTACAATTTTTGTCATTGTTAATTGCCTTTCCACCAAACTTATTCTTTTTTGAGAATTTTCTTTAATCATCTCGTCACCTACAAAATACAGTTTTAAGTATTATTTTTGTAAAACTACCCATGTAGCCAAATATTACATAAAATTTACCAACGTAATTAAAGTTAAGTCAATATAGTTAGATAATTAATTTACCTGGTAAGTCATAAATCTCTTTATCACTGGTTACCAAATCTTTCTAATAAGGGTCATCCTCAATACTGCTACTGTCTTCATTACTTACATAGTCACTATCGTTGTCATTGTCTTCTTCCACTAACACATTATACAGGTCACTCATCGTGTCTATCAAATATATTGTAACCTCCATATTTTGCTTATAAATATTGTATAACTCTAGCATGCTTTCAATTTCAGCATCTGACACAATATGCATAAGCCTTATATTCAAGGTGTGATTCGGGACAAGGTAGTGAATAGATACATTTGGTTTTAACATGAATGGTTGTAGCTTGTGTAGAAGCTCGAAGTATGACACCACATTCCTATCCATAGAGTCTATAGTTACTACATTACCTCCTATATAAGTGGTCTCTTCCAACACCCTGTGTAGTATGCCACCATAGTGAACAATAAAATTTACATGTGTATTCTTTGATCCTGCATAAAAAGAAATTTTAATTCGTGAGTACATAAAGAAGTTAGTAGAGTAGGTCCTATCATTATTTGTTATCAATATTTTATAATTTATTAACAAAATTATATTCTATTCATAATATAATCACTACTTTATTTCCTAATTATTTTTTCATTTTCTTTGTAAAATTCTTTACAAGCTAAAGCTCCAATGCTATTTATAGGATTACAATTCTTTAATATGAATTTTGTTACAATTCTTTCACATGAAAATTACATTCAATATGTTACAGGTATAAATATGCTACATACTTCCTACACAAGTTTATAATATGTTGTAGTAAAAAGTAATTTAATCCAAAGTTGTATCTTATTCCTTAATGAATGAAACGTGATACAATAAGCAAGGTAACAACCTATATAAATATAACAAGTACTATGGTGGAACTAACTATAGAAATTGAAGTTCTCAAAAATGACAGGCTGATTAAAATAATAATCAATAGAAAGATGCAGTTAAAAGATGCTTTTTAACTTCATTGCAACTTTACAAGGCAATGGAATATATAGACAATCAAAAAGAGATCCAAGCTGGGACCTCAAAATCACATTGCTAGACCACAAATAGAATCTACAAACCAATGTGTCTATCAAATTATTTGGACCACATGCTATATACTTGAGCCTTTGTCTCCCATAATAAGATGAAAGCAAAGTCACAACTTAATTAGATAGTGTCTTTGCAAAAGGAGTCCTCGTAGTGGATTGCTCGTGGTGGGTCCTTCAATGGCTAGTCAAGGGGCGGGTGTTCGCAGTGGGTTCAAGAAGGGCTCTTTCGGTGGCTGGTCAAGGCCCTGGTGGGTTCAACAGTGGTCATCGAGGTGCTGGTCAAGGCGAATCTGGGTCATTCGAGGTGAAGTCGGCCAAGTCACCACACCTATTCACGTTGGTTGTTGCAATGGTGGGTGGAGCTTCGAAAAGTAGAGGAAGATCTTGCATTGCGAAGGAAAGGGAACATAGAGGCTCGTAGATGCAGACAGAGAAAGGAATTTCGTTTAAAAATTATGTAATTGATTTTTTAAAGGAAAATATGAATTTCTTAATTTCTATTTTTTTTAAAAGGATAGTTATTATTTTCTTAAAAGAAAAATATCATTTTCTTTTTTAAAATAAGGACAATTTCAATATTTTCCCTCAGATTTTACGCCTGAACTTAGTGGTGGATGGTAAGTTGAAAAAAAAAACTAAGAAGGGACATTGCTCAAATTAAAAGGAATGGGGAGAAGAAAGTGCAATTGCACCAATACATCATGATGGAAATATACATTTTCTCCTTTGAACTTTAATACTACTTGATATTCCTCCCTCCCATTATCAATATTATACGAATTATCTCCTGATATCACATAAAGTATAGAGAGGGCAAATGGAAGGATTTATTCTCTCTCTCTCAGGGCCCGTTTGGTACGTTGGAATGGAATGAAATCTGAGATGGAAAGTAGAATTTCACTGTTTGGTTTGATAGAATGGAGTATTCCATGGAATGCTCCATTCCATCATATGATGGAAAATGGACTCCTTCTAATAATGGATAGAATCCATGATTCTATCATAAAATAATACTAACTTCAAATTTTTTGTATTAAAATAATTTAATTTAATTATTAAAAAAATTAATTTGATTATATTTTGTAATTAATTTTTAAGAAATTTTTTTAAAGAAAATTTATTTTTTTAAAAAAAAATTATTTAAAAAAAATTATTTAATTATTTTATATTAAAATTAATTTAATCATTTTGTTTATCTTATATTTCTATTCTTTTAATTTCTACTAATCAAACAATAAAATATCACATTACTTAATTCTTTTCATCGTATACCAAACAAGGTAATGGCATTCTATTCTCTTTTCTATTCCCTCTTCCTTTCTTCTTTTCATTCCACTAAAATTTATTCCAGCATACTAAACGGATCCTCAATCTCACTCTCATCTATTCTTTGGTTTCAATGAGGGGTTTAGTGAGTTCCTCCATTATGCTTCCTAAGGGCATTATTCTCCTGGCCTTCCCAGAGACACAGAAAAGTAGGAAAGAGAAAAGAAGAAAAAATGAAGAAAAAATGTGTTTGATAACTGTATGCTGACTGATGACTTTGAAAACAATTTGGTGTTCAATTACAATATCTAAATTCTAATATTGAAATATGCATTATTATTATTATTAAAACAAAATAATAAGAAATTTTTTAAATAAATTGTTTACTTTTTTTTGGTCCAAAATTAAATACCTCACTTATTACAGCATTCTGAAGAAAATAAAATAGTTTTTTTTTTGGTAGCTACTCATAAATTAACCAAAACTTCAAACAAGAACCATTAAATAAGCCATTAAACATGTTCCCTAAATAGTCTTTATGACATGTTTGGTTCGCAGAATCTTTTTATATTTTGCAATTTACATGAGAATGTTAGATTTTCACGTTTGTTATAATTTTTTTAAAAAATATTTTTGAAAAAAAAATACCACATTCTCACAATGCCTTCCATTTTCATTCTCATAAAAGAGTGGGAATGTTAGGTTTCCATAAGATAAAAATGTTTTAATATATTAAAAAGACTATTTTGTCTGTTTTTATTTAAGTACAATTTTGAGAAAAATAATAAATAATAAAAATAAATAAAATATAAAATGAGAAGAGAGTCACCATAAAATCTTATGACTTCTATTAAAATGTTGAACATAGAGCAGAGGATGCATTATAAAAAAATAAAAACAAAAACAAAAACATATAAATAAGATAACAACACAGCTAAATGTTAAATACTCTTGAACGGTTTGCCATCTAACGTAAGATAAGTAAGACCACCAAACTGACAAAACCTAGATACCAACATAACCAACCAACTATTAGTGATATCTGTGAGCATATAAAAATTTATAGTAAAATTTAGATATATATCTTGTACCAGAGAAAGTAAAATATATAAAAAAAAAAAAAAAAACTTGGATATATATCAACATCGACAGTAAAGTGGGGACAAAAGATATGATTTGACCATAGTATAAAAAACTTTTTTTTTCTACTCATATAATTAAATATATAAAATAATCTTCAAAAAATATATTATTCGAAACTTCATAGTTCTAAAAAAATTACTTTGAATGAGTTAATTCTCAAAAAATATAAAATTATTGTAAATTAATTTTGATGTTACCTCATATTTTTATTTCAAAATACTGATATGTGATGTTACAAGTTTATCAACAAATCATGTAGTAATAAATCTAGAAAAAATATAACATTTTAAATATATATATAATATAAAATCTACACTTGATTAGTTCTATAAAATATGTATAATTTGTGTTATACACTCTTAAAACGTGTTTTTTTTTTCTAAATTCATTGTTAACTAAGCATTAACAGTTTTCCAAATGGTCTTATAATGTTTCATATTAACTTTTTCTAAATAAAAAATGTAAGTCAACAATATGATCAATTTACAATAATTTTAAGATTCCATTTATCACACACAAAGTTTCAAATTGTAGTATTAAATATTCCCCTTCAGAAAAAGAATCAGAATATATTTGCAACTTATTCTTGGGGACCCTAGATGGTATCCCTTCAATGTTTTCACACTAGTAAACAACAAAAACCTTGGTACAATTCCCTAAGAAAAACAAACCAAAATAATGGAGGAAGAAACAAACAATTCCCGAGCAGAACCCACAACTTTGCGAAAAATTACACATAAAAATCTACCAATAAAAAAAATGTTGATATTTTTATATTGCTGGCTCACAAGTGATGCATGATACACATCCATTATATCCCGCAATCTGATTTTACATCTCACTCAAATTCCAAAACCGGAAAACCTAAAACAGTAACTGAAAACTCAAGCCTTAATATTCCCCCCTTATAACTTCTATCTCTATATCTTATCCTCAAAATGGGCACTCCAGTTAGCTCTAGATAACCAAACATCTTTTAAGTCTTTAATGAAATACAGTAACAACAGTGATCTGCAAAATTCACAATTCACCTGCTTCACTGTTTTATCTTCACCTACAAGTTCGCGTCTTCAAAATGATCTTCCTATGTAGCAATTCCTGAAGCAAAGATAGAAGTTTCAGTGTTGGCATACAAGACTATTTAAGAAGTTAGAATGCAATAAAGAAAAGAGTTAATTACATTAACCTCCTTTAGGTTTATGGAAGTTAGGCTTGCACTTTTTCTAGTTTCAAATTATACCAAAATTTTCTCTCTATTTACAAATTTGTTAATGAAGTTTATATTTTGTCAAGTTTTTTCGTAAAAACTTATAAATAACCTAATTCAATGTAGTACAAATTATTAAAAAATCAAATTAATATTTGTGAAAACATAAAATAAGGAAAGTTAGTATAATTTTTTTACAAACCTGAGGAGATGTGAGAATAAATTTTATAAACTCTTGTCTCAATTTGAAACTAGAAAAGGTGTAAGTGTAATTTTCACAAATTTGAGGGGAGGTGAACATAAATTACTCTAAAGAAAATGCAAAAAACAAAATAAAATATATATAAAAAAAAGAATCCAACATATCATAAGGAGCACTAGTAAAAAAATCATTACAAAATTTTACTAGCAAACCAAAAATAATCAGATAATTCATATCAACTCTGTCTTACTTGCACTCCTTATTAACCTAAACCTAATTGCTAAGAGTTGAGGAATTCAAATTCCAAGAAACTTCAACAAATATGTAACCAATCACAAAGATCATAAAACAGCATGTGTTTTGACAGTAGCTCCTTTGACAAAGGCAACTAAAGGGATTCTCACATCAAACCAGAAGTTACATGTAAAACTGTTCAACAGAAGGGACATTTGGCAGACCAAAGGCCATCCTAACAACAAACCAGGAGTCACTCACAAAATTGTTCAACAACCAACTGGAACTCCCTAAGCAAGTCATGGTTCCAAAGTAAAAAAAATGCTTTAGATCTTATTATAAATTTATAACACTTTGGGTCGTTTGATCCATATAGTCAACCTCACTTAGTGAAAAAGAATTAGTTTTTTGTTGTTGTTATTATTGTTATTATATCATATTACAAATTTATGATTTAATTTGTAGCAAACTTTGAGTATGAAAGATGATGATGTAAATTTCATTAAAGTGTCCAAATAAACAACAAAATTTAAATTATGCTTGACATACAAAATTACACTAGGATTCCTAATCCTACCCCCTGTTGAGCTAAACTCAACCGTTAATTACAGCATTAATGAAAACCTTTAAATTCTCAAAAGAACTAGAAATTTTCTTACTAGTATATAAGAAAGATGAGAAATCTAGAACTCTTTAACCTGTCCTTACTTGCTGGAAAGAAAATATCCCACCTTGAGAACTTCAATGGAACAGAAATGGACTCTGAATCCTACAGAAGCCTGCTAATTGTTTGCAGATTTTATGTTCTCCAGAAAACACCTTATCAGGAGAACTTACTCTAATCTTCTCTGGCAGACTCATCCATAAATTCCCCTTAATTTTTCTTTACAATTCTATCTCTTCAGACTTCTCTCTCTAGGATAGTTCTACTACTTCTTCTCCCTCTCTCGGTCTAAACTTTGAGGCTTGCATTTGTAAGGGAGCCATAACCTAGTAGTCTTTAAGAGAAGCTAAAACTCTTATCCTTTTTTCTTGGATGGAAAAAGAAATTTGATTAAGAATAAAGAGAAGTACAAAGAAAGGAGAATAAGATATCCTCCATTAAAAAAACTAAATAAAGGGCGGCCCAGTGCACGAGGTTTCCAACTGGTGGGATCTAAAGAGAGTAGATGTAGGCAGCCTTAACCTCGCAAGCGGCGAGACTATTTTACAGATATGAATCCATGACTTCTAAGTCACAGGACAACAACCTTACCATAAGAAAACTACATAATGAAAAAAATTACAGAACAGTCAAAGTAATCAAAAAATCAAAGCTAAGCATGTAAAATAGCTACCCAATCTCTTTGCAAGTCTGAAATTCCTACCCCCTTGAAGAGACCTTGAGCAGAACACCTGTGTAAAGCCATAAACCTCATCCTTTCCCATAACATATACAAAGTCATAGAACTATCTTAAAATATTCTAGCATTCCATTCCAACCAACACACCACAAAACTGTAAAATCAGCACAAATACACGATTGACAAGAAAGTCTCCAAAGAGTTAGGACTCCCAATTTTTTCCACTAATTCCAAAAACCTTACTCCACAAAAACTAAAACACTTATCTTTATCCCAGGAAATTATCTCAATATGCATATTTTGCTAGAAGAAATGGCTAATTTCATATTTCAGATAAGTTTGTCTAGAGATTTTTTTTCTTATAATTTTCATCTCAAGATAATGAGATTTTCCTTTTTACCTCTTTGTGAGAGATGCTAATTCTTGTTGAAAATCATCTCTTCTACCCTCAAGATAATATGGTTGCTTTATCTTGGGAAAGGTTTATTATTTTGAAAGAGAGAAACATTAAATTCTTCTACAATACAGCACTTCATGGAGTTTCAGCAGGCTTTCGGTTATGTTCTCTTGAAAATCTCAGGATTTTCAACCCTGATAAGTAGATCCTACTCGTATTCATTTCATTCAGCTGCCAGCCCTTTTTTATTGTGAAGCTAGACCTTATTTTAAGCCTCTTTAGACCTTCAAATGGGCCCCAATACTGGGCTGGGGATTTGGAGTCATTAGACAGCCCATTTTTTAAATTGAAAATGGACTCTTTATAGACACTTAGAGTAGAAGTTTTTTTCTGCTAATAAGAGACTTAACCAAAGAATTCACACAGTTGAAATCAAGCATTTCAGATTAAGGATTGCTGTTATTATTCTTCCACACATGATGGCTTCCAAACATATAGACAAAACTGATTTGCTTTTCAAAGACAATAATATTTTGTTGTTTCAGTAATAGCTGTCTTTTATCTTTAAAACTAACTTTTTATACCCATGCAACCTCTCAATTTTTACAGCCAATAACAAGATTCTTCAACGCAAGTTTAGAAACTATTGGCAGCATGATGTGGGGATGGCCGTCTAAAAAATATAGAGAGGGAAAGAAGCAAATAGAAAAAGATTCAATGGAAATCATTTTTAAGAAATTCTTCTAGCAAGTGGCATAAACTTGAAGTATGACAAGACAAAGGATAAGTATACTGCATTGCATATAGAAAAAAAATTCAGCCATGACATTCAAGATATTTATAAATTTAAAGTAAACAAGTAGGCCTACATACAGAAGATGCAAGGCATACAAAGGAAGTTGTGAAAAAAAAATAGACAACAAATAGAAAGAGAAGATAACAAGGCAGAAACAAGTACAACAGAATTATCTTAATATTTATACATATCACTTGAAAAAGGAAAGATCCAAAATCATATAAATGTCAAAATAACCCATCTAAAATTATATAATGGAACAGCTGCCTAGCATCTCAATGAAATATTGTTTATATCAAAAGGCACGCCCGTTCAGAAAGGTCACATTTACAACCCAAAGGGAGACACATTTAATATGAAGGACATGATAAATAGCAGGAACAGAAAAAACATATCAATAATACAGATAAATTAAGACTTAAAATGTTAGTCATTTTAACTCCTTTTTACATCTATTGCATCTCTATATAACCTTAACCTAGACTTTTCAAGAACCTGCAGTATTAATCCAACAAAGAAAAATTCAAACAAAAGACTAGGAAAGCAGAAATCCCCTGACTCCAAGGGCATAGCCACAGAGCAATAGAAATAAGACATGATTAGTCATCATTGTACCCCTATCGATGAAACAACTTCACCTAACTATACAAAAATACGTAATACCCTTAACAAGAAAGCTCTGTTGTTTACAAGGTGAGAAGAAAAGCATTATTTCCAGGCAGTGGGGCACAAGAAAAAGAACCAGCTACAACCATTAATTAACAATAACAACATTAGCAAAGAGGGAAAAAACTCAGAGCTTCTTCTACTAAAGAAATATGAATAGATAAATCTGCAGCGGTCATGGAGATTTAAAAATAACACATACAGAGAGATGGGAAATACATTGATAGAAATGGAAAGAAACAAAAGGTACTTTTTTATAGGCGTCGAACATTTCTATGGACTTCATCTAACATGTTCATTTCCTTCTATTTCTACCTAAAGCACAAGTAAATTTAGTGACTTTTTGTCTCCTCTATTAAACCATGAATCCAACATAAACACAGGAAAGTTTCAATAGAGAAAAGCCAAATATTGCATCGATTTTGACAAACCACAGAATTTCACCAAGAATGAAGAAGCTGAGTATAATTGAAAAGAAACTTATACATAGAACCCCTAAATTTATGCAGAAGTATAGCACACATCAACTAACCAAACCCATTGGTATCATGGTCGTCCCACACCATGTAACTATTTAATCATCCATTCAGTTTATCCGATAGAACTCTACATAAAATGAAATTTACAATAGCTTTCTCTGTGTGTGTGTGTGTGTGTGTATATATATATATATATATCATATTCCTTCAACAGATACCCTCACTGTGGAACTGAATTTTAAAAAACATGTTACATTGCAAATCTTCCAGTAGTCAGAGATAAATTGGTTATGAATCAGAAATTTATTCATGAGTTATGCATGCGATGATGGAGAATCATGCCAACTATCAATGACCACTTCAACTCAAAAGTTTAACTATTTACTTCAACTTACAAGTTTAAGCTATTAAGTGAAGACCCATGATTGATTTAATTTAATATCACTAACATCAATCAACTAGTAGAGAACAGTGCCAATTCATCCAGATCATTGTGCAGAAATTGGAACAAATATATAACAGTTAAATACTACCTCAACTGTTTTTTTCTTCTTTGTTTTTTAGGTTTGTACTTTGTAGTAAGTAATATTTATCCTGCTCATATATACTAAAGCCATGCTAGTATTTCATTGGAGGAAAAAAGAGACTGACTTAACAGTGGCAATAAAATATAATTATGGTGGAGCTTACCCCTATTTGGCTGTCTCTTATTAACAGTATAACCACCGACATAACCAGGAGAACTTTTGGCAGATACATCAGAAGCTGCACTACCTAGCCCATAACCAAAGGGACCAGACCCATCTCGCTCAGAATTTGAAGATCGCCAAGTGGGATCACCATAAACTGAACTACAATTGTAGAAATCAGTAAAAGCCCCATCAAAACCACCATTTGATGAAGAGTATGATGATGTTGGGGCAATACTGGTACCACTGCTTCTTCCATACCCACCAGTTCCCAAACCATAACTGTTGTCTCCACCTCCATAGCCAAGATTGCTGCTACTCTGTGACGTATTGTTCATTCCAACTTGACCAGAAATTTCTGAGGAATTCCAGTTGACTCCGGTATTGCCATATGCGTTTCCTCCAACATTCCCACTTCCTGATCCCATGAATGCACTGGAATTTGCAGAGCTTGTTCCATAATTAAGACTGCCATTCCCCCACAAATTCCGAGTCACAGAGCTGAAGAAAGAATTGTTTCCTCCATTACCACCATCATACCCAATAGGACTCACGAACCTATTTGAGCTGCCAATATAATAAGGATTAATTCCCCGACCATAGCTAAGATTGCTATTGAAATTAGCATTACCCCCAAATCCAGGGTTCAAACCAGGCTCAAAATTCATACTCATTCCATAACCAGATCCAAATGGAGCAAATCCACTTCGACCACTTGCAACAGGACTGAATCTTCCATCGACCCTAAGTCCAAAGCCTCCAACAGCACTAGGAGTATATCCCTGGGTGAAGCCATTTAACAAACTATTGACCCTACTAAGTCCATAGTTATATCCACTGAGTGGGCTGCGGTTCGGTCCTGGTGATAATTCTTTTGGAACTGCCCGCTTGACCTCAACCATTTTACCATTCAGTTCATGAAAAGTCTTAAGTAAGACCTTCTCAACAGCTTCTTCAGAATCATAAGTGATAAATCCAAAGCCTCTTGGTCTCTGAGTGTTGTGATCATACATCACTACAACATCTGTTATTGTCCCAAATTGATCAAAGTACTTCTTGAAATCATTCTCTGTAACTGTTGATGCTAAACCTCCAACAAATATCTTCCTTGTGCGGCCTGGACCAGGGGAACCATGGATGCTACCACTGCTTCTACTCAGTATGTTCTGGTCATCTCTAGGAACAGCCTTCTTTGCCTCAACCTAACGATAGATGAATCAGTATAAAAAGCCCAGAAAAATAGCATAATACATGTCAATCCTTCATAAAGAAACATCATTATGAACAAACTAAAAAAACAATTTCATTGAAGAAAATAAAGTGAAAAGAAAATATTATCTTTTGGATCATCTTGAATTATAGTTAAACAAGACACCACTAACAGAACAAATTCTTGAATTGATAGAACAAACTAATATCTGAAATAGAGAATGAATGATTTTCATGTCATACAATTCAACAAGAAAACTTCAATGAAAAATGTAATGCGTGAATTTAAAGAGGAATATAGCAAGAATTACCATCCTTCCATCAATATTGTGCTTCTCTTTTATGACTCTCTCTGCAACAGCTGGGTCGGTAAAAACAACAAACCCAAATCCGCGGGCTCTACCTGTCGTCCGATCCTTCATAATAACTGCTTCCACAACCTCCCCATAAGTACTGAAATACTCCCTGAGCCGCTCTTCATTTGTGTCCCATGATATTCCACCAATAAATAACTTACCGTTATCCGATTGCATTTTATCTGCATACGAAAAGAAATTCATCCATTGAGTTCAAATACTAAAATGCAACTGGCAGCATCATCAGAAATGAAAAAAGCCAAGCTTCCTTCGGACAAACCAAGCACTTAATTTGAAGGATAAAAGAAAAGGCAGGTCCATGGCGGATCCAATTCATTACACAACTATAACATAAAAACAACAACCCATCAACAACAATAAAAACAAAATCGTATTCTTGTATAGAAGAAAGCCAAAATTCATAGCATTACCATTTACCAAATTGTTCAAGTATACATACTTTCCACTATGTCATCAAATGCATTTACAGAACCAGCAAAAACATTATTAACAATACCTTAAACTACGACAAACTCAGAAACTGTATTTACGATGCAAATACAGAAATTCCCGGATTCAATTAGGAAACCTCGGATCCTTCATCTACCGGTAAATCAAACTCAGAATTAAGCACTTCGGAAAAACCCATAAATATTTTCAATCAGCCAATTCATCAAGATCCAAAGGCACACCAAAATTTGCAAAGATCAAAACTTCAATCCAGATTCCGTCCAACCCACCGATTTAGAGACCAGGATGCCAAATCTGGCAGAAAACTAAGATCTGAGGGGAGGCACAATGAGATTAAGAACAGAGGGCAGGTTCATTATCTTCCTATGCCTCCCCGCCCTTTTCTTCGCCTTCCAGTTGTGTTTAATTAGATTACCAAATGCAAATTCAGTTACCAAACCGATTGGAAGAATATATATATATATATATATGTACAAACTATAGAGAAAACAGAAGCCTTATAAGAGAATGCGAGAGAGAAGTTGCGAGATGCCTGCTGTGAGAAATATATAGGGACACACTGAAAATGGAAGAAGATTTTATTTTATTTTTCTTGCGATTTTAAATAAAAATCCAAATAAATGAATTTGATTTGAAATTTTGAAAATCGTAATAATAGAGTGGAAAATAAAAAGGGATCAAAATTATTATTAAAAAAAAAGGAGGAGGTGGGGGGGATCAAAGATGTTTTTCCTCCTCTTATAAATTTGTAAAGGATGGATTGCTTGCTTGTCCTCCCGTTCATTCCTTTTTATACCTAATGGGGTAAAAACCTTGGTGATGGTAGACAGCTTTTGTGTCTACATGAACGCATGGAATTAAAGCCCCGTAGAAAGTGTACCCCACCACGTGTAAAGACCATCAAGCTTTTGCCTTTGATCTACTTAACTTTTTTTTATTTTTTTTATTTTGCCCTTTCCCTGGTTATCTTTTGACCAAAGGATTAATTTTGCGTTCATTGTAGAACGCGTTGCATTGTCTCAGTTTTGCAGACCTAATTAATTTATGCTGATCACAATAAATTAGCTGAAAAAAATTACAAAATGATAACATTTTGTGGTTGTAGTTAGAAATTACTATTGACATTTATTAATTGTTGACTTATTGTATAAACTTCCTTTGTGACAATAAAAACAAAAGTTATTATTTGGTGTGTTGCACTTAATTAAATTAAAATTTTTAAATAAAACATGTTGATATTATAACATCCTTAATTTATTTTTTTATTAATAAATATATATAAATATTTAATTAATGAAATAAAATTTATTAGATAATTTTTAAATATCTAAAAAAATATAATCCTTAAAAAAATTTCTAACATTAAAACAACAAATAAAGAGAAAAAACCTAATAGAAAAAATTAAAAATAATATACTAAAGAGAGGCGAAATTCTTTGGTAAGGAAAATAATTTTTTGTAAAGTAAGTAAAGGTTTTAAAATTTTAAAAAGATTGGATTAAAGTAATTTTCCTAATTCAAGAGTGAAAAATTTCTAAATTTAACATCTTCACCCATAAATTGAGCTTTCACCTATGGACATTTCATATAAAGTTTGTCCACTTCACATAGGTTTCTAACAAACCCATTGGATAACTTAAGCAAGAAATAAAATATAGACTTGGATCAGGATATAGAAGTTGGACCGATAGCTCAAAAATTATGAAAATGTCATCAAGCCCTTCAAGAAAGGTAGAATTTTATTCAAAGCAAAGGAAATGGGTAGGAACAAGCCTAAATCCAAGAGAAAAAATAAAATAAAATAAATCGTGTGATGAAATAATAGTGTAATAATAATAAAGATTAGGTTACATAACATTAAAACAAAAATTCAGCAAGTGGTGTGATATCCTACATTCATAATTTTAACAAGTGGTATGATAATATATGGCATTAGGACAAAACATTTATATCCTACACTCATAATTTTAGCAAATGGGTAATAATACATAGTATTATGACAAAACATCCTTATCTTACATAAATAATTTCAGCTAAGCAAGGAAGATTCAAGGGTTAAAAATTTGTCACCTAAAAGGGCAAATATATCATACTTGATTAAGACAAAAGAAAAAGAAAATAAATTCCTAAATCAAAGAGATCTTGTCCCTTATCTTAAGAATATATTATCATAATTTTCAAAATACAAATCTCTTTTTTCTATACATATCTTGACTAAGGAAGAAGAAGATAAGAATATGAGTTGCTTATTTTTCAAAAATCAACCAAGTACATCCTAATTATGATAAGGTAGGCCCATGATCATAAAAGGTGAATTATTTGATAGTCTATTTAAGCAAAATCCACCCTGATAACATTATAATTTCTTCCAAGTGAGGGAGAGAAAAAATATAAGCAAGGTAGAGTGAGAAAAAGAAAGAAAGAGAGGAACAAAGAGAAAAGAGAAGTTTAAAAGACTAAGTGCTCAAAGTAGGTTTAACAATATTTCTTTTTGAAAAGTTTTGAAATTTGTAACATTTATATGAGATTTTGATCTTAGAACTTTGATAATTGGTCATGGATGTTGCTATATTATGTTACATATTAATCTTGCATGTGATGTATGTTTGAATACTTAAGATAGTGTAGATAGATTTGCATAGGTATGGCTATGGGTAGCAAAATTTTACGCTTCTGTTTTTAAAATTCTGGAAAAAATCGGTAAGGAATTAAAACAAATAGTTAACATAAAACATATAGATATATGTCTCACATATTTTTAGCCACTGGAATCACTCAATTTGGAATTCATTATGAGGGAGATATGGTCATATTAGTAAGCAGTGGTCAGAAAATGGTTAACCAGGGAAGAATCTGTCAGGTATACTTCTATGTTTGAATTTCTGGGATAAATCTATAGGGAATTAAAAGAAATTCTTAACATAAAAAATGTATATCTATGTTTCACAGATTTTTAGCCACTAGAATAACTCAATTTGGATTCCATATGAGGTAGATATGGTCCGATTAGTAAGCAGTGGTTAAAAAATGGTTAATTAGGGAATAATCTGTTAAGAAAGCTATTGTGTTTGAATTTCTGAGAACATTCTGTAGGGAATTAAAATGACTGGTTAACATAACAATTATAGATATATGTGTCACGAAATTTTAGCCACTAGAATCACTCAATTTGAAATTCTTATGAGGGAGATATGGATAGATTAGTAAGTAGAGGTCAGAACCTACCCTGGAAAAAATAATCTGTAAATTGAGGAAGTAATATCACCAAGATTCCTTAATATTTAGCTAAACTGTTCAACATAATAGTTTTAGATAATTATTTTATCTTTAAATTAATACTAAGATCACCTAAATTGGAGTTAAAATGAGGGAGTTATGCTCCAATTAGTGAGAGAAAGTCAGACAGGATGAAAACCTGCATCAGGGAATAACTCAACATAAAGCATGACCGTGTTTTAAGGCACGACCAGGCCGTGTTCTGTGCTGGAAATAGCATTTTGAAGACTAAAACATGGCTATTTTATAGTACATGGTTAAGCCGTGTTATAAGATACGTTTAGGCTGATTTGGAAGTTGATAAAACTTATTTTCAATATTTTGTCTACTTTAAATGAACATAATTAATTATTGGATATTAGTAGAAACCAAATTGATGAAGAATGCTGTATTGAATTTGTGAGAACATGTGTTAGAAATGATATAATTAGGAGAAAAGTGACTAGAGGCCATGCATAAAGAAAATGAAGAGATAAAAAGAACATTTAAAAAAAAGAATCTTATAAATGACTAGTATATGTCATAACCATTGCCATTGCATGAACTCCTTACCATCTTAAGTGTGTAATTTTGACATGGAAATATTTCGATGAAACATTATGGCACGTGAGTATAATGAACATACTTGTTATTGAAATCATATTTTTTGCTATTAATGTGAAAAGAAAATAAATAAACACGATCACATGGTAATTTGTGTGGTGCACCAGTAGAGGACGCCTTACCAACGGTTATGATTATGATAATGAGAAAAGGAAGAGAAAGTGTGCCATGTCGGACGGAGCGAGAAAAGCCCATACCAGAGAGTAGAAAATACTCACCCTGACTGGAGTAGCTTGATATGAAAATAAATTGATAATCATCATATGATATTCTGAAAATAGTTATTCATGTCATCCATGTCATTACTATATAATTTTCAAGTACATAGATAAAGCACATTCATGTGTCCTAAGGTAATTTCTGTAGCTTATACAGAAGACATGACATGATGTCTATATTGATGATGATTGTGATTTACTGTTGAATCTACGGAGATTTAATTCTCACCATATTTTCATATCATGTTCAGAAAACTAGTTTTGCATATTTTCTTTGACTTTGGCTCTTAGTGTAAGTTGGATCGAGTTACTCTATATTGGATAGATTCCAAAAATTTATAAGGTATTCGTGGTCGAGTTGCTAAGATTCCGGTGAAGGTGCAACCACCCGCACTTGTATTCTTGGAACTGGTTAACAAGGATGAATAAGATGTAGACATATATGTGTGTGATTTGTGTACAGATGTTGTTAATTAATGATGTGTAAACCTTAATTATGTTTGGTTAAATTAATTGAATGTTATTATGAGTTAAAGAAAGGTAATGACTTCATGGGATTTTAATATATGTATTTATGTAAAAAAATGGAGTTCTTACAGACATACTTAAAATTAACCTTGTTATATATGATATGATATTTATTATTAATATATAATTATTTAAATTTCATTATTTTATATTGTGAAACTTTATCGAAGCATAACAAATTGTCTCTTTACAATTGCGATGCTTTGCTAGGGTTTTTACTTTGGTAAGGACAAAGGAGGTAGGTGAGTGAAAGATCAGCATCTAGAGTTTGATCTCCAAACACCATAAGGTGCTATCGGGTGTGATCACTTAGTGATTCATTGCTTAAATCTTCAATTTTTTTAACTAATAAAAGAAAACTACAAAGATAACCAAGAACCATGGTTGAAATTGATGAAGGCATGAAGACTATGGAAAAACTAGAAAATGACAAGGAAATAATTGTGCAGCTAGACGACGATGACTTGAAGGAAGGGATTAAAGTAGTAAAGGGCAATCTAGTCAATAGGATATTCATGGAGAAGCCAATTATCATGAACACCCTAACCTACGTCCTAAAAATGGTATGGAACAATCTGAAAGGCCTCCACATTGATGAACTCAGTGAAAGATGTTATCAGTTGTTCTTCGAAGACTCGATTGAGATGAGAAGGATCCTTAAAAATAACGCTTGGCTCTACAAGAACCACTTCTAGTGTTGAAAGAATGGACAAAAGACTTAGAGCTAGATGTAGAAGATTTCTATTAGGTACCATTTTCAGTTTATAAGACTCCTTACCATATGCAAGATCAAGATGATATGAAGGATTTTGGGAAGCAAGCTAGGAGAGGAGCTTGATGCTAGGTGCTTCAACATGTCAAGGAAGAATGGTGTAACTGTGAAAGCAAAAGTAATGGTGGATATTAGGAAACCACTCAACCTCCACATGTACATAAATGGAGGATTCAACAACAAGTTTTGGATATAAAACAACTATGAACAGTTGCCTTCTTTTTACTACTTTTGCGTTATTATAGGCCATGAGGAAAATGGATGCTCCAAAGCAATTAAAGATAAGCTGAATGGAAGGACCAAGGAGAAAAATATATGGCCCAAGTTTGTGTGCAAGTATAGGAAAAGGGAAGAAAATGGAGCATCTTAAGAAAAAATAATCAGCCTCCACCGAGAATCAAAACTAGGTAGAAGGAAAATACAAGAAGCAATATACCTAAGCAAATAATTGCAGAAAAATTGAAAATCATATCTAGGAACCCAAAGAAGAGTGAAGATTTTCCACGAAAGGAAGAATGAGTACTAAAGTATCTTAACAAACAAGAAAGAGCAAGAGGGAAGGAGACGATGACACAAAGGCAACCCAATGATGCTCATCCAATTCAAGAAGAGCAAGAAAAGTAGAATGCAAAAGCTGGATAAAGAGATGTGAGTCAAGAAATAGTGCATGTAGGGGAAGGGAATAAGAAGATTCAAGGGTTTCAAGAATTGTAGGATGATAATGTTATCATAATTAAAGATGCAGCTACAGGAGCAAGAGTGATGATTAAAAAATCCCAGATTGGGATTGAAAAGAAGACAGATAAGTCATAAGCAAGAATCAATATGTAGTATATTGGTAAAAAAATTGAAGCTTTAGAAGAGTGCTATGTACTGTCGTAGGTACACCAAAATTGATACTGTAATATCCCGTAATTTTTAGATATTTTCCTTAAAAATTCTTCACCTTACATATATGCATAGAAATGTTCTAATATTAATGAAATAGGTAAAGAAAGAAAACCTAAGAGGAAATATTAGAAATAAACATGCTAAAGAAAGGTGAAATTCTTAGGTAAGGAAGATAAATTCTTGTGAAGTAAGTAAAGGTCTTAAAATTTCAAGAAGATTGGATTAGGGTAATTTTTTTTCCTAATTTAAGAGTAAAAGTTACTAAGTTTAGTATCTCCACCCATAAATTGGGCTTTCACCTATGGACACTTCATATAGAGTTTTTCTACTTCACATAAATTTTAGCAAGCCAATAGGATAGCCCAATGAAGAAATAAAACACAAACTTGGACTAGGATATAGAAATTGGACCGATAGCCCAAAAATCATGAAAATGTGACCAAACCCATTATGAAAGGTAGAATTTTAACCAAAGTAAAGAAAATGGGCAAGAATCAGCCCAAACCCAAGAGGAAAAATGAAAATAAAAATAAAAGTAAAGTAATGAGATAATGGTGTAATCAAGATTAGGTGACTTGGCATTAAGACAAAAATTTAGTAAGTGGTATGATAATACAAGACTTTAGGACAAAACATTAATATCCTACACTCATAATTTTAGCAAGTGGTATGATAATACATGGCATTAGGACAAAACATTTCTATCCCACACCAATAATTTCAACTAAATAATGGAGATTCAAGGGTTAGAAATTTGCCACTTAAAAAGGCAAATCTATCATACTAGATTAAGACAAAAGAAAAAGGAAATGAATCCCCAAATCAAAGGGATCTTGTCCCATATCTTAAGAACATATTATCATAATTTTCAAAATATAAATCTCCTTTTCCTATTCATATCTTGACTAAGGAAGAGGAAGACAAGAACGTAAGTTGTTTGTTTTCCAAAAATTCAACCAAGTGTAATCTAATTGTGATAAGGTAGACTCATGATCATGAAAGGTAAATTATTTGAGGATCTATTTAAGCAAAACCCACCCTTACAACATTAGAGTTTTCGTCCAAGTGAGGGAGAGGAAAAATAGAAGCAAGGTAGAGTGAGGAAAGGAGAGGAAGAAAGGAAGAAAGAGGAAGGAGAAGTCTAGAGGACTAAGTGTTTCAGGTAAGCTTAACAATATTTCTTTTTGAAGAAAACTTTTGAAACTTATAATATTTATATGAGATTTTGATCTTGCATATTGATCTTGCATGTGATCATGGATGATTGGTCATGGATGTTGCTATATCATGTTACATATTGATCTTGCATGTGATGTATGTTTGAATACTTAGGCTGGTATAGAAAGTTTTGCATAGGTATGGCTATGGGTGGCAAAATTTTAAGCTTCTATTTTTAAAATGTTGGGAAGAATTGGTAAGGAATTTAAAATAAATGGTTAACATAACAATTGTTTCTATATGTGTCACGGATTTGTAGCCACTGGAATCATTCAATTTGGAGTCCATATGAGGAATATATGAGCCGATTAGTAGTCAAAGGTCAGAAAATGGTTCATCAGGGAAGAATATGTTAGGATAGCTTCTGTATTTTAATTTCTAGGAATTATCTATAGGGAATTAAAATAAATGATTAACATAAGAATTATATATATATGTGTCACGAAATTTTAGCCACTAAAATCACTCAATTTGGAGTCCATATGTGATAGATATGGTCTGATTAGTAAGCAGTGGTCAGAAAATGGTTCATCAGGGAAGAATATGTTAGGATAGCTTCTGTGTTTTAATTTCTGGGAATTATCTGTAGGGAATTAAAATACATGGTTAACATAAGAATTAAAGATATATGTGTCACGGATATTTAGCCACCGTAATCATTCAATTTGGAGTCCATATGAGGTAGATATGATCCGAATAGTTAGCAAAGGTCAGAAAATGGTTAATCTAGGAAGAATATATTAGGATAGCTTCTGTGTTTTAATTTTTGAGAATTATCTATATGGAATTAAAATAAATTATTAACATAATAATTATATGTATATGTTTCACGGATTTTTAACCACTGGAATCACTCAATTTGGAGTCCATATGTGGTAGATATAGTCCGATTAGTATGCAGTGGTCAGAAATTGGTTAATCAAGGAAGAATATTTTAGGATAGCTTCTGTGTTTTAATTTCTGGAAACATTCTATAGGGAATTAAAATAAATGATTAACATAACAATTATTGTTATATGTGTCACTGATTTTTAGCCACTGGAATAACTTAATTTGAAATTCTTATGAGGGAGATATGGACAGATTAGTAGGTAGAGGTCAAAACATATCCGAGAAGAAATAACCTGTAGTTTGAGGGAGTAATATCACCTTGATTTCTTAATATTTCATTAAAATATTCAACATAATAGTTTTAGATAATTGTTTTATCTTGAAATTGACATCAAGATCACCTACATCGGAGTTAAATTGAGGGAGTTATGATCTGATTAGTAAGAGAATGTTAGATATGATGAAAACCTGCATCAAGAAAATAAAGAAATAAAATTAATATTTAAAAAAGAAGAAGAATCTTATAAATAAAAATAATAAATGAATAGTATATGCCATTGCCATTGCCATTGTATGAACTTCTTGCCATCTTAAGTGTGAAATTTTGACATGAAAATATTTTATAAAATGATTTTGAAATGGTTATGTTCATGGCATGATTACCAATGATTTTTGGTAATAATTATATTTTGATGAACATACTTGTTATTGAAAGCATATTTTTGGCTATTATTGTGAAAAGAAAGAAATGAGCACGGTCACATGGCAATCCGTGTGGTGCACCAATAGGGGACGCCCTACTAACGGTTATGGTTATGATTATAAGAAAAGAAAGAGAAAGTGTACTATGTCGAACGGAGCGAGAAAAGCCCGTACTAGAGAGTAGAGGATACTCACCCTGACCGGGGTAGCTTGAAATGAGAATAAGTTGATAGCCATCATATGATATTCTGAAAATAGTTAATCATGTCATACATATCATTACTGTATGATTCTTATGTGTATAGATATAATGCATTCATGTGACCAAAGATATTTTCTGTAGTTTATACAGCTGAACATGACGTGATGAGCTATATTGATGATGATTTATTATTGAATTTATTGGGATTTAATTCTCACTATATTTCTATATCATATTCAGAAAATTAGTTATACAGCTTTTTTTCCTATGACTCTGGCTTTTAGTGTACATTGGATCGAGTTACTTTATGTTGGGCAGATCTCAGAATCAAATAAGATGTTTGTGGTCGAGTTGGCTCAGATCCTGGTGAAGGTGCAACCACCCGCACCTGTATCTCCGGAATTGGTCAACCAAAATAAACAAGATGTAAATATCTATGTGTTTGATATGTTGTATGTACGTTTTGATTAATGACGTGTATGTGAACTCAATATTGTATAATAATAAAGAAAAAAAAAGGTTGTTACAGATACCTTACCTCAAAACTAACCTGTAGTAGTGGGAGTAAGGGTCAATCCCACACAGACTGGTATTACCTTATGTGATTGAGAAATGGGGGTGATGTGAACCCCTGATATGAACCTCACCAAGAATATTGAGACCCGAAATCAATATGGGATCCGATTGGAAGCATCGTATTCGAATCAGATTTATAACAAAAATAAATTAAAATAAAATGACCTTGACCCATTATCTATAAAGAGATAAGAACTAAAGGTATAAGAAATATTGTAGACGCCACACTCAAGAAAGAGGAAGAAGATTGTGAGTGATAAGTCTTGCTTAAACGCCACAAGATAAATCTTGATAATTTCAGAAAAGTTCTTTAAAGAATCAAAGAGAAAACACTCTCAATAATATATATGATAAATTGAATTGTTCATGAACATACATGCCTATTTATAGGCCAATTACCTAAGCAAATCAGGAAAAGTAATAGAAAACTCCTATAGAGTAAGGAAACTTAGAAATAGGAAACTCCTATAAAGTTAGGAAAACCTCTTCTAATCAGACAAAGAAACCATCAAATACTAAACTTTCCTAGTCAAATAAGGTAAATAAATCAGAAAAAAAAATGTAGCCTAAATTGGACCATTAAATAAATCCATTATTTTAGGCCTATATTCAGTTTTTAGCCTTCAATTTTCTTGCACTTTAAGTCCATATTCAGATTGGCTGGTCTTGACCCATCTTTAAGTGGGCTTTAATGATATGGACCAGTTTTTGCTCTTCCTTTGAAGTGATGTAGGTATTTCCTTGTCGAGCCTCTAGAATTACACCATTAAATGCTTCTTTAAATCTTTTAGCCCAAACTCTTATGATATGTCCACTTGGAACTTCAAGCATGTCTGCATTCCATTTCCATTCGCTAGCTGTGCTCACATCATTCCCCTCTTCTTGAAAATGATTTGTCATCAAATCAGCACCTACATCAAAAAGAGTTAAATCAATAACTTTGAAAAACACACTAACATGATCATTACTTGGAAGATCTAGCTTGTAGGCATTGATATTGATTCTTTCAATAACTTGAAATAAACCATATCCTCTTCGAAGTAGTTTCAAATGCCTTTGAGGTAGAATCATTTCCTTTCTCATATGCAACTAAACCCAATCTCCAGGATCAAATATAATTCTTTTGTGTCCCTTTTTATGTTTATTGACATATTGTTCAATTTTTCTCTCAATGTCTTGCCTTGCCTTCTTATAGATTTGCTTAACAAAATCACCTTTCTTCTTTTCATCTAAGTTAACACAATCATCCATCGATAAAGGAATTAAATCCAAAGGAGTTAATAGATCTAAACCATGCACAATTTTGAAATGTGAAAACTTAGTTGCAAAATGCACACTCTTATTATATACAAATTTGACATGTTTCAAAAAAAAATTAGAATGAATACTCCTAGGCATGCCATGCAATCTCACAATTTTCTTGAAAAACAAATTACCAATATGTGATACATCATCGGTTTTATGACATGGTACGATATGTGTCATTTTAGAAAATTTGTCAACAACCGCATATATAAAATCTCTACCCCATTTTGACCTAGGTAAACTCAACACAAAATCTGTAGATAAGTCAATCCAAAGTTCACTAAGTAGATGCAAAGAAGTATATAATCCATTAGGCTTCATTTTAAACTTAGCTTGTCTACAAGTTAAAAACCGTTCACATATTCGTTTTGCATCATATTTCATATGCAGAACATCTAAAGTCTTAGATATACCAAAATGCCACATTAAACCACCTCCATGAGCTTCCCTAACAAGCAAATCCTGCAATGAATATTTAGGCATACACAATTTATTTTCTTTAAACATAAATTTATTATGTCCAAAGAACTTATTAGATGCCACTTTCTCACATACATTGAGAACATTACCCTGCAAAATAGAAACTTCAATATTGGGTAAGTAAGAGTTAAGCTCATTAATACAATCATTGGCAAAATTGAAAACAAAACATTTTTGTCACACTTTCTCTTGCATAAAAATTCATTTGTTTTCTCTCGATTTTTCTTTCGATGACCCAATTGGTTCTTGTAATTTCTCCATCAATTTTTTCAGCCTCTCTTTCATTTTCTCTCTTAACTTTCTTGGCCTCTATCTCTTTTTCTTTCATAATTTTCTCAACCTCTCTCTCTTTTTCTCTCTTAATTTTCTCAGCCTCTATCTCTTTTTCTCTCATAATTTTCTCAACATCTCTCTCTTTTTCTCTCTTAATTCTTTCATTCATTTTCTTTTCTTCACTCTCTTTCTTTTGTAATTCCACTTGATCAACATAGTAGTCTTTAACACTTTTGGACCTTTGAGTGGAGCATTGCAACTTCTTAATTAAGTCTCTATGGTAGTGACTTGGAATGAATCACTTTCTCATAACTGCTTTCATCTCCTCCCATGTCTCAATATGCCTTTCTCCATTTTGTCTCATGCTTAAAATCAATTGATCCCACCAAATAATAGCATAGTCAGTAAATTCAATGGCAGCCAATTTTACCTTTTTCAACTCAGAATAGTTGTGACAACCAAACAACAACTCCATCCTTCTCTCCCAAT